>ML303169.1:0-91733 GCA_005239505.1 Nicotiana paniculata
TTTTTTTTTTTTGTTGCAAGTTTTTTTATATATATTGCACGGGTTCTTTAACTAATGAGTATTATATGACTTGAACCTCGTCAATACTTCATCGAGGTTAGTCATGATACGTACTGGGTACCGATTGTGGTATACTAATGCTACACTTCTACATATGTGCAGATCTGGGTGCCTGAGGTAGCGAATCTCGTGAGTGAGTTTGTGACGGATCGAGAGAATTAAAAGTAGTGCTGCATGGACGGTGCAGACCCATGGAGTCCCCTTCTCTTATTTTTATATTGTTTATTTACATTCAAATATTGTTGTATTTATTAAGACTCGCTATATACTTTGTTTAGAGCTCATGACTGTGTATTATCCGGTTTTGGGAGTTTGACTTGTGTACTCATGTTTTGGCTTATTTAAAGTTTTATTTCGCAATTTATGTTAAAAATTCAGATTTATTATATCTTATTTCAATGTTTTGTATCGTTATATGCTTGGCTTACGTATTCTTAGAGATTATTTTCCACCACGAACATTGGTAGGACTTTGGGTCATAACATTATTATTTAGTGTAGTGCTGACGGTATTACATCTTTGGGTCATAACATTATTATTTAGTGTAGTGCTGACGGTACTACATCTATATCGTGAATCCACGGTCTCCCAAGGATAATGTCGTAGGCCATATCCACAGTCACTATCTGAAATAGGGTATCTTTGACTACTCCCTCTACAAAAGTTGTTAAGCTAATCACACCTCGAGTTGTTAAAATGGAGTTATCAAACCTGGACAATGATCGAGATTTTGGAATTATCTACTCTGTTTATTGCATCTCTTTGATGATTCAAAATTGGATAATACTCACTGCGCTACCTGGATCAACCAAAACTCACTTTACGTCGGTATCCAAATACCTAATGTGATTATCAGTGCATCATTATGTGGCAGTGTCAAGTCGTCTTCATCCTCGTTGTCAAAGGTGATACTTTATCCCGTCAACGTTTCTCGAATACATTTTTTCATGTTGAATTGATATATTAGAAAATTTCTTCGCTGATGTGAATATTACTCCATAGACTTCTTCACCTTTGTATATGACATTGACTGTTTATTTTTGAGACGGGGCTCTTGGAGGTCCGTCCTTGCTTTGGTTCTTCATGTAGGACTACTTTCCTTTTTTGTTAAATAATTCTGTGAGGTGTGCTACCTCAAATTGTAGTAGTTGGAAATCTGCGATTTTATGACCGTGATCATTGTGAAATTCGCACCAGCCTCCTAGCTTCTTTTGCTTGGGTCTGGCCTTATTTTTCTGGGCCATTTTACTTTGTCTCCCATTTCGTCCACCACGGTCACCAACTCGGAGGTGCTTATATTGAAGTTATAATCTCCGACTTTGATTGTGTTTGGTTTTTCTTTTTTGTATGTGAGGATCTGACGCTGCTATTCTGACTGAGTCCTCGGTTATCCATGTTTGATCCTCGTCTTCTTTTATTGTCGCGTCGTGAAGGTTCGCATATTTTTCTTATCGGTTCTTCAAACTTCTGCGATCAGACTCTGTGCATCTTGATGAACTATTTGGGTGGTTACTATATTTGCCTCCATACTTGTTATCATTGTTAAGATGACTTATCATGTCGTCCTCTACTCGGAGTTTGGTGTTGTATCGATTGTATATGTCATTCCAAATAGTTGGTGGGAATTCCTGTAAACTTTTCTTCAGTCTCCTAGTAGCTTCAGAGTTTCTTTCATTGAGATTTATAGTGAAGGAAATTGCTGCCCAATTATGAGGAACTTGAGGTAATAACATCATTTCTATAGAATCGACTAATGAATTCTCAGAGTAACTCATTATCTTTCACGACCCAAAACCAATCGTCGTGATGGCGCCTATCATGGAACTAGGCAAGCCACTACTCAACATCTCAACACAGTAAAACTTTGAAAATAAAGACGGAAGCAATTAATATTTAAGAAAAGCCCTTTTTTGAAACAGAATCCGAAATACGATACAATCTATCCCAGAATCGGGGTGTCACCGAGTACATGAGCATCTATGCCAGAATACAGTCTACTATAATGTCTAAAGAGTAATAACTGAAATACAGATAAATATAATGAAGGAGAGTCAAGGCCTGCGAACGCCATGCAGCTACCTCGATAGTCTTCGAGATCCTATCTCCTCAATCAGCAGTCGTCGTGACCAAAAGCACCTGGATCTGCACACGAGGTGCAGGGTGTAACGTGAGTACAATCAACTCAGTAAGTAACAAATCTAACATTTTTACTGAAAGGTATTGACGAACTCAACCAACACAGTATAATATAGAAATAAAAGTGCAGAAACGTAGGCATGCTATCCAGTTCAATAGATAACTCAAAACAGTAAAATAGATAAAATTTGAACAATATGAAGCATAAAATTCCTCTACTTCTACATGTAAATGCACACGATGTATGAGATGCACCTTGTCGACAGCCTCATGTGCTAATGCTCTCAAATGCTCAATCACTCGGTATTGTATATGTCCTAAACGGCCCAGGGAAGATCCATCTCAGAATAAATACATCACTGACCAACAGTCACCCAGTACCGAGTAGGGCCAATCCAGCCCGTGGAGAAGATCCATCTCCAGGTATATATATAGTGCTTCAGACAAGATCCATGTTCAGGGAAGATCCATCCCTCAATAATATCAATCGCGCTCACTGGGGGTGTGTGCAGGCTCCGGATGGGCTCCTTCAATCCAAGAGCTATCATAAATCAGTATAACCACTGCGACGTGCAGTCCGATCCTATAATTGTCACTCATAATCAGGATCTCGGCCTCACTCAGTCATCAATCTCTCTACTTTCACTCACAGGCTCACAATGCCATGAAACTAACTAGCCCGAAAATAATGATATGATGTATCAACAAATAAACACAGAGGCTGAAATATGATATGCAATGCATGAATATTACTCAGTACGAAATATCAATGAAATCAGTAAGACGACAGCAAGAAATGATCACTATGTGTCTCAACAGTACTCGCATAAAGCCTAAATATGATATCTAGCATGATCGACAGCCCAATTACTTTATCACATGATGAAAATACGGATATCAACAATATAGAACCACTATACAGTGCCATGGAATCAACCAGGTCACAATTCTTACGGTGCACGCCCGCACGTCCGTCACTTGGCATGTGTGTCACTTAATGTGAACAACTAATTTTTGAACATACTCAAATTCTATACTATTTTTGGTGTAAATATTTCTTCTAGGTCTAATATTAATATCTTAAATTTTTCCTTACTTTTAATAGGTTTTATTTAAGAAAATTAAAAACTACAAAAAAAAAAAATATTTAGTTCCTATGTTTAAATAGAAGGAAAAAAAAATATATATATATAAGTTATAGTAGTATTTTTTTTAGCATAATTTAAACTTTAGTGTAAATAGTGAGTTTTCTTATTTATATAATTTCTTTTTAAGTCTAAAAGTAAGTTGGTTAGTATATATATATATATATATATATAGATAATACTATATAAAAAATATTTTAAAAAAATAACACCCAACTTCCCCACTTCTTACCCCCACCTCTCACCTATCCCCCATATCACACACCTATGATTTTTTCCACATCCCCACTCTTCATCTCATGAACATTTAGTCAGGGATATAGGATTTCAATACAAATACTAAGAACAAATATTGAAAAGGGGGAAATTCTTTTGGAGAAGAGGAGGAGAACGGAATTAAAAAGAATACAAAGGAAAGAACAACAACCATCTCCCTTGATTGAAAAAAATCAGTCACATTCATTACTCCAAAACACTGCTGAAATACAAGTTGAAATTCCAGCAAAACAGTTGAAAGCCACCACCTTCTGGTAGCTCGAACCCCATTAAACATTTAAGCCCAAAAGCTCAGCAAAGGCTGGTCCAAACCAGTCCAAAAATCAGTCAAAATACGGCTGAAACGCACCTCCAAAAGCAGTTGCGCCGTGCCGCTAAAATCATCTCAGAAAAAGACTTTCTTCTTCCTCCAAACAACCATCCAAAGCGGCAAAATGCAGCTGCCAGGTTCACCTAAAAACAGTCCAAAATTTCTAGCCAAAACCCGGCTAAAAATAAACACCAAACAGTCGCTAAACTCGGACAAAAACGCAGCAGAAGAAGCATAAAGATTTTGATTTCGAAACCATGGAATCCGATGGAGTTTGTGTGAGGTTTCCAGCGTCGATTTCGGTCTCTGTTCGCTTTGAATGATTGTTGTTGTAAAATATAATTAATATAGGCTAAAGGGATCAATTCCACAAGAAAAATACTAAATTATAGCCAAAAATCCGAATTCGGCTCAAACCCGACCCCCAGGACCACGTATCGAAATTCGACAAAAGTCACAAAACCCAAAAGCTCATTCACTCACGAGTCTAATCATATCAAATTTACTAAAATCCGACACCGAATGGTCCTTCAAATCCTCAAAATTCACTTTTCAAATCCGTCCTCAAATTTCACTTCAAAAACACACCAACTAAGTGGGAAATCAGTGGGAAAAAATCATTATTGAAGAAAAATAAATACAAGAAGCTTACCTCAGTAATCTCTTCAAAAACCTCTCAAAAACCTCCAAAGTCCGAGCTCAAAATGATGAAAATGGCCAAAAATCTCGAAACCTCGCTTCAATAGGTTATGCCATGGCATTTCCGCGCTCGCTTGTGCAGAAAAAAAAAAAGCGCTTCTACGCAAACCACTTAATCCTAGCTGCCTCTGCACGTGCGGCCTCTAATCTGCAGGTGCGGGAAAAACATCGCACCTGCGGACTCTGCTGATCTCCCTCACTTCCGCACATGTGATCCTCCTGCCGCACCTGCGGCTAATACCCTCGCAGGTGCGATCACACCAGCAACAGACCAAACTTCAGCAATTCTTCAATTTCCATTCAAAAGTCTGTTAACCACCCGAAATCAACCCGAGGCCCCCGGGACCTCAACCAAACTTATCAACAAGCCCTAAATCACGATAAGAACTTAGCCAAACCCTCAAATCACCTCAAACAACGTCAAAAACACGAATTACACACGAATTCAAGCCTAATGAACTTTGAAATTTCCAAATTCCACAAACGACACCGAAACCTATCAAATCACGTCTGATTGATCTCAAATTTTGAACACAAGTCATAAGTGACACCACGAACCTACTCCAACTTTCGGAAATTCAATTCGACCCCGATATCAAAAAGTCCGCTCCCGGTCAAATTTTCCAAAATTCCGACTTTCGTCATTTCAAGCCTAATTCTACTACGGACCTCCAAATCAAAATTTGGGCACGATCCTAAGTCCAGAATCATCCAACGGAGCTAACGGAACCATCAAAATTCAAATCCGAGATCGTTTATCATAAGTCGACATCCGATCGACCTTTCCAACTTAAGCTTTCAATTAAGAGATTAAGTGTCTCAATTTACTCTGAATTCTCTCCGATCCTGAACCAACTAACCCGATAAGTCATAAAACAACAATGAAGTACAAAAATAAGCATAAAAAGGGGAACGGGCTATAACTCTCGAAACGACCGGTCGGGTCGTTACATTATCTCCTTGTTATATTTTGAAGATATCTTCGATTCACTTTTCAAATTTTTTCTCTCTAGTGTGCGCCTTGACAAAGTTTTGAAAAGTTCTACAAAGGAGCCAATTTAGGTTTCGGGAAGCCAGAAATGCTAGGATAATGCTCCATTTGTGAAGGTTTCTCCAAGTTTCTTCACGAGTACTGATTCTTTTTCGATTTCATCAAGTTGTTTCCTTTGATTCCGGTTGTATATGATACGATGTGATCCCCGAGGATGTGATGTCCCGTCATACTTTGGGATATTCGGCATCTTGAACTTCTTTAGAATCGGCAAAGGAGCTACACTTGCTTTCCAAGGTTATTGCGAGTGTTTATCCATATCAATTCCTTTGATTACGAGAGGAATTCTAGTGATTTGTTCCATAGTTCGCCTTGATCTTGGATCTATATTTACAAGGTTAGAACTAGATTTTAAAAATCTGAATTATTAGGTGTACTTGAACCTCCCATTCGAGCGTCATTGGGAGTCTCACGGTGTCATAAGTGCGAGGCGTATTAGGAAGATCAACCCTTGGTGATGTTGGCGACCTGGCACTTACAGTTGCCGCTAAATTTATTTAGGCTTTGTTAATTTGTTGTCTCTAGGATCTATGTGTGCTTATGAACTCCGTAATTCGAACATGTTGGATTTCTCTCATGCGGCTCGTTCTGCTGATAATTCACTTGAACATAACCCATCAATTTTTGGAAATTGTTTACAGTTATTGTCGTTATGTCCAGTGCAACCATCCTCCACTTGGTTCTTCTCATTAGCATTAATGGCCCGCAAATCTCCGGCCATGTTGCTAGATTAAATTGATAGCAAATACAAAAGGAAAAAATTGTTAGTAACTTAGTATATTTGGATGAACATCAAAATTGCTTTAGCCCACCGTGGACGTCAAATTGTTTAACCAAAAAACTGATTCAAGGATAAAATAGTTAAAAGTTATAATTGAGGGCTAAAAGTAAAAGATTCAATCTAAATAACAATTAGAAAGTTAAGATAAAATGTGACACAAAATTAAGAATTATAGAGCAAAACATAATAAGAGATATGTTGTTTGATGATCACTTGAGACTTGAATACCTGGAGCTTTATTATAGAAATTTTGTAAGACTATCAAAATATAAAGTTTTTCATATAAAGAGTGGTTAAGGTGAGTGCCAATCGTCCCTAAAATGAACAAAACGTTAGCTTTTATAGTGATGAATATGGGTTGTCGTTTCTTTGAGGTGTGTTGTCGTTACGCTCACTTATTCTAGTCATTTGAATCATTTGTAATAGTGCTTTAGTACTGAATCTCGTAACTGTAGTTTTGATGATGAATCTCGGATACTTTGGTGTTTGTTGATTTTCTATCCTTCTTATTCGCACACTCCTTAATTATTTATAAATTCTCGGGATATTTGGCTTTCTTTCCGAGTATTCTAGTTGATCTTCCAAGGAGTCTTCCATCTATCTAGCTTCCCGATTTACACTCTAGTTGTCGTGTAAGATTATTAATCAATTTTTGCCACATGTCCTCTTCTGAATGGTACACGCGTTAAGTTTATTTTTTACCAATACAACAACCTCACCCCAACCATCCCTGATCCACCCCCACCACCGCATCCTCTACCCTCGGACCTCGGCACCCAAAATTCCAACCCAAAGGTGAAGGTTGGGTTCGCGGTGGGGGATCAGGGTCAGGTTCGGGATCGGGGTTAAGGGTCAAGGTAGCCTAAATTCGTTTCTTCAAATTTTCAAGCGTCATATTGTGATATTTTTTGTTCTTAGTGAACCTTCTTGTCTTTATTTTGGGTTATGGAATTTGAATTGGATTAGTCATTTGGTATTAACATGGGGCTTTAAAAGAAAAAAGGGTTGGAGGTCTAAAAAGAAGCCACGTGTACAATGGTAGAGCAAAAAATTCAATAAGGATTTTGAACATCATTTGCCAGTGGGTTATGCAAAGGTGTTCAAAATTTATTTTTAATCAATAACAAGTAATACTTTACCTTATATGTAGTATAATTTTTCGGCTAAGAGTGATCAGTTGACCGCTCTTTTGCCAACATAGCTTCGTCCCTGCACGTGTAGGAGCTAAGGCTGGGGTCCAGGGTCCGTTAAATGGGAGGGTAAATTTGTTTAAACAAGTAATAGCAGGGTAAATAATATCGAAAAGTATAAGTGAATATATATATATATATGGGGCAAATATAGCTCTTCTCCGTAGTTTTTAAGTGTTGAACTATATCTTCTTTTTCAAGAAAAGGACAGACATTTTCCAAACAAGACAATTCAAACGAAACCCTGCTTATCCCATTCAAATATCGTCCCTTTTTCATGCCAAGAATTATTTGCAGGTAAATATAAACACTAATTATCACGTTTAAGCCAGAAAAACACTTCAATTGTTAATCAATCCTCAAAGAGATGGCTTAGAACCAATAATTCATTATCTAATAGATCTTTCATAGTATTGTTGGCGGAGGATGGGAAAGAAGAAGTGAATGTTGAGATAATATTTTTCTAATTACCATTCACACACAGGATTTGGTATCATATCACCGTAAAATAAAAACTTGCACGCGGAGAAAATATGACTCGCAATTTAAACTAGTTTACCTATTAGGAGATGTGACAAGTGATACTTTAATATAAATGAGGTGCCTATTTTGAATTCTATGAGGTCACTGAAATTTGAACTCTGTGCATTTCAATTCGATGGTGAGCTTTTGATCAATGGATTACTAACGCGGGACTAAATGAAACCATTTTTGAATAAAAATAATATCTATTTTGTAGTAAAGAGAGGATAATTTATAGCACAAAAAGCTACTCCATCAAGGCAATTAACAAACTTAAGTCCATTTATATCTTCGATTCCAAGCATCTATTAACTCCTAAATATTGCAAGTTCTAATTTTATCCCCATCTAATCATAGAAATATTGTTCAACGGGGTTGAAGGTTAGTTCCAACCCATCTATACTTGATCATTGAAACATTGTTACCAGGATTGAAGGTTAGCTCCGACCTATGAACAAAATGGAGCTAGCAGTCAATTTTGGTATGTTCCACTTCTCTGCAAGGTGATGATGCCATTAGCTGTGGGCAACAAATACTTACTATTGAATTCCTAGTTAGAATACACTTGAGTCTTTGTTGGCGGCAAAATGAGACTTCAAGACCAAAATTACTAGTAGGAGGCGCCCATCGCAACACTGTTTTCTAGGTGTGTTCAAGTCTATTTATTGGAAAATTGGTCCGAATAGAGTTGCCTCTTAGTCAACTTTGCACATTCATCGGAAACAAGTGTAAATTCATACTTTTTCGGTGCCTATGGACTTGAACAGATCGTTTCACATGAGAAGATCTCTCCCTCGATTGTAAACACCATCAAAATATTGGAAACAAGTAGCCCTCAGCCTCGGGGTTCCTCTTGTTGGGAAGGGGAAGAACTGAAAGCAACTCAAGTAAATTGAATAAATGAAAAATTAACCACCTACAGAAATAAAATTGCTTAATATATGAACTGCAGTATTATTTTGGACGGCTGATGGATCAACACCAAAATGCTCTTTCATTTTACCAACAAACCTTACCCTAGCACACCCCAACAGCACACAAGTAATGGGAATCCTATTGTTCAACGCTTCAGCACCTGGATTTTGCTTAGATTAACTAGCTCAAACAAGCCCTATCTCCAAAGTCAAGCCTAGAATTAATATGGGGTTATAGACATGAATAAGTAGTGTGGGCACTTTCCGTGATCCCACATCTGTATTTACATTTCAACAAAAGGTAAGTTGCCATCTAACAAACTATATTTTCTTGCTTATCAGCCGAGTCAAAGGAGGGAGGAACGAGGATATCCACAGCTCTGATGGTGAAAAGACGCCGTCATAAGGAACACCAGCCGAAAATTGTGGTGATACCAGTAATAAGACTTTCTTCCCTCGTGCTCCTATTCCTGACCATCTTTGATTCAATATGATCAAAGATTAATTCTACGGTGAACACCAGTGCCTGTAGCACCCTGGTGTATCGAAGTTCCATTTGAGGTCTTTGAATGCACATCGTTGCTCTAGCAACCTTGCTCACACCTGTTCTGCCAAGCAAAGAGCCCAGCCACTATATCGTTGCATACTTGATATGGTAAACAACCAAGTATTTCACTGTAGAAAAATCAGATAATACAATTGAAGACGTCAAAAAATGGTTAATTTCTCAATCAAACATAAAATGCATTAAAGTTATGAGAGTTTATTATAAAGTAGAAACACCAGAATACTATTGAAGACATCAAAAAATTGTAAACAACCAAACATATCAGCTATTAAAGTTATCGGTGTTCATTTTCAAAACAAGTGCAGCCATCTTTCTCTCTTCCCCCAACTAGGTCCTGTCCCTGCCCATGAGTTTTTTTCCTTTTGTGGGGGTGGGGGTGGATGGCAGTTTTGCCTTGTTAAACTTGCCAATAAGATCTAGGTACCTAAATCAAACCAAGTGGCATGGAGGAATAGAAAGACGGAGATATGTGAAGAAAATATACAAAATAGCAATACTGACATTTTTGGTGACTATTGGAATGACCAAGACAAGAAACACTCAACTTTTCAAACAAGGGCCTCTTAGAATTATATTTGATAAAACCCACCAATGAGCCTAGTCTGGAATCCAACTATTTCTTTTCAGCCATAAGGGAAATGCATAACCGTCAATAGTCAATGAGAAAGCATGACGCAAACAGTGCTATTAGAAACCATCATTTTGTTGCTTAAATCGACGAGAGATGCAAAGAGAGGGGTCATCGCCTCATGGGAGAAACAATGCACTTAACTTTATGAAGCACACACTACACATAGTGAGGTGCTAAGTAATTCTATAAGACCAACAACAACTATGCTCAGTCCCAAACAAGTTGGGATCGGCTATATGAATCCTCACTTCTTCATTTAGCTCAACTCTCTATAAGACCCTTTAAAAAAATCCCTACAAGAAGCACTCACTTCTTTGAATTCAGCTAAAGATGAAAAATAACAGATTTGCTGTTTGAGAAATAGGATTCTTCTCCACTTAAACTTCATCAGTCTCTTCGGTGAACCAGTCGGCTTCATCTTTCTCGAGTTTGCTAACACTTCTTCTTCTACTACTTACGTTTCTCTGCTTCTTTTGATTTGCTTCTTCCTTCTTGTTGTTCTTCAAACAATATCTCTTTTTCTGTTACTTCTAGGATAGGGAGTCATCTTCTTATACTTCAGTTTCCGGGTTCCTCTCTTGCTTCTCCCTTCTACTATTTTGGTACAATTATTAAAGCAATTACGATTACATATGATATCGAATATTACAAATGAAAATTAATTCTTTTAATGACGTTTGATTAAATTTGAAAAATTCACTCTGCCATTGAAGTTATCTTTCACTGTCCTTGTTGAAATTTTATTGGTTTACTTTGAATTATTGTATTAGTATTGTAGTTTTTGTGTAATGGATGCTCGAAATAACTGATTTAATGGCAATTTAATGTTATCGGTACTAAAGACATTTTTTTTTGTAGTTCTGGTGAATTGTGCAATTCATCTGTATGCTTTGCCACTTCTCACTTAAACCCCCGCCTGGCCTTGTCAGTTTTTGCACTTTATTGCTTTTAAAAATATTGGTGGCAGATATGTTAATGCCAGTTAGGCCACCACCAACAAAATGTATAAAAGTACAAAGGAAACCAAATGTAACAGGGAAAAGTGTTAGTTTTCAACCTTGACACCAGTTACTGATGGATACAAGAAAAATGGGCCACTAAATTCCATTACCCTGAGTTGCTTTAGACAGCCTAAAACTGCATTGTAATCCAGGACACATCCATCACTCTTCACATATATTGTTGCCTACGGTTGAACACAAACTGCGCCTTTGTTTGTTCCAACAAAATGAAATTGCATGCTTAACCTAATAGACTGTTGTACTTACCCCCAAAGAGATGGTCCCAGGCTTTCGAACCATTAAATTAAAAGAAGTAAATATCATAATACTTAATCCCTCTGTTAACCTTATACTTTAAGGTGTCAGCTATTTAGGAATGTGTAGTGGTGGGTGTCATGCATTCACTTCTTTTGCCGAATATGTCTGTGGAAGAAGAAAATTCAAGTAAAAACAAAGTAAACACCACATGGACCATGAAACTTACCATTAAATAACATAACTAAGAACCAGAACTTGACTTTTGAACCCACACTTGTTTCTGCATTTACATCATAGTCCATGCAAGCACATTAGTAAATGTACATAGTAAAAGCAGAGATATGTACAAAATAAGACTTTAAAAAGAAACCAGACCTCAAGAGAACTGTAGGCAGAAGTACCTCCCCTTCTCACGGGTTTTCCTTCCCCAACAGAAGGTCCATCTGCATCCCTCAAACCACGACGACTACCATGTTTATAGTTACCTAGATTCATCAGAAACTTTTGAAGTAACCCAAAAGAACCAATAGCTACGAGACAAGAAAAAATTAAGTATAATATTCATGTAGAACTCAGCACAATCATCTCATGGCCTAAAAACAAAACTATCCATTATCAGCAGAAGAATGAGAATTACGCCCACTTCGAATCAGTCTGAACTCACAGCCGTGCGCGCTTGGTACATCATTTTTCGCTTCTCCTTGACCCCCAGAAAAAAAAGAGTACGATTTCAAGAGAAAAAACTGAACTAAAGGTAATCTTACATACAGTGAAATATTTAGCTACAATTACGAGGTAAGACGCATACACTCCTTTGAAATCATAAGAGTTTATTTTCCAATCAGAAGATTTTGAGAATGTATCCATCTGGAAAAAGGGCAAAATTAGTTATTAGTGTACAAGTGAACCAACCTTCAACAACATCTCGCGCTACGGAAGATTGTTCATTACTGGCCTGTGAACTATCAGCACGGCGAAGAGGAGCCCAAACACCACGATCAGGCCTATCTCTATTCCTAGAACGTCTTTCTTGCTTCTCAATGTGGACAACATGCAAGTCATTTCCAGCGACCTTATCCTCATTAGCTCCACTAGTATCCTTCTGAAACAACTGCATACTTGGTGGCCGAGGAGGTCTCTTGTCCTTATCCTGTATTTGATGCTCTGACTGAGATGCTGATTGATTCTGCCGAGCATCCTTGAGAAGAATACTTCTGATGATCCTGCCACTTGCCTCTTGGCGCTGGTTCTGTTTTGGAGCAGATGAACTAGGTGAATTCTTGAGAGTAGATGCCACATTCTGTTGAGCTAATGAACCACCAGAAACCTACACAGTTAAGAGAAACAAGACTAAGTCCCAGATGGCAGACAAATTCGAACTGAAAGGATAACCTGAGAAAATATTGATGTGTTATACCAAAGTTGCAAGTGAAAATAAACATCATTAAACAACTATGTAGAGGCAATAATCCTCTCTAACAGGGGAACCACAGCTTGCAGAATCTGATAATCACATCAAAATCTAGAAGCTTTAGAATGTCATGCCTCCAGACTTTCTCATTCAGGCAAGTAAACCCATAAAAGATATAGTACAATGTCTTGAACATCACTTTGTCTTTTTTACCTAATATAGAAGTTTACACCAAGTATTTCATCTTCCAGGGAACAATACCACGTGAAAGGCACCTTTTCTCTGTCAGGGTAATCCATATAATTTGGTAATAAATAGATTACTATATTAAAGTCACCCAACGGGAAAGCGACCTACTCTTAGATTTTGTCACCTCAAAATTTAAGCAATTAAATCTATATAGGAAGAGGTTACAGCAAATTCTATGAACATATCGATCATAGCCGGCTCAAAAACTGTTGGTAGCAAAGAATAAGAACAACGACACAGCAGATGACTTCATTCATTCAAGCTAAATGGTATTAGCAATAGGTCTAAAAAATCTTCGAAAGATCTAGTATCTTTTGTCTCTGTCGCTTTACCAATAAAATGGAAACTGTTCTGCACATGCTATCATTTTACCTTGGTATAGAGAGGCAAAAGAGGTTACAAAAGATATTATAAAAAAAAAAAAAAAAGAGGTTACAAAAGATGCTATATAGGAAGAGGTTACAGCAAATTCTATGAACATATCGATCATAACCGGTTCAAAATTGTTGGTAACAAAGAATATGAGCAACGACACAGCAGATGTATTCATTCATTCAAGCTAAATGGTATTAGCAATAGGTCTAAGAAATCTTCGAAAGATCTAATATCTTTTGTCTCAGGCTCGCTTTACCAATAAAATGGAAACTGTTCTGCACATGCTATCGTTTTCCCCTGGTATAGAGAGGCAAAGAGTGCCAAGGCCCTTCAATGTTCCCTTCTCTTTCGTCCACCTCCACCCCCACCCCCACCCCACCCGAAGGACCCTCCAAAAGATAGTTCAAAAAATAAAAGCTCACTCCTTCTGTTAATAAAGAAGTAAAACTTACATTAGGACCTTCTTTTTCCTTCCCCTTCAAGAGCAGGATTTTCTTCTTCCCACTATCAGCAGTTACAGAACGACCTGAAATAGATGAGACAGCATTATAGGTACTTTAAAACAAAATGCAACTTGTACAAGTAACAATGACAAGAATAGTGCAGGGGAGGACATTCCGATTATCTCCACAATTAATTGATGAAAACACAAGACCTTATGCAAGTAAAATATCACTACAACAATCAAATAGACAATAATTCAACCAAACTTCACACTCTAACCTCCAACCAAGTGATAAGCATCCAAGACACCAGGTTGGCTTATAAGATAGAAAAGACACTGACTCCGGAACTAAAATATTGTAAATTTTGACTCGAGAGACAAAAATAGGTGGGAAAAAATGTTGAGGACCATTTTATGTATAACGCATCTAAAACATGCGCTATACCTTAATGGACGGTTACCCTGTCAAGGTGTAGCACATGTAATAGATGCGCTATACTCCGTATTTGCAGCCATAATAATTGACTACATAGCGCATCAATTATATGCGGTATGTACAAAGAGCTTCTATTTCCCTGTACTGTAATGAGAATGACATAAGTTTGAGTCTAAAAGTCCACACCAAAGGACACAGAAAGATATTGTGATCACGTATTCATAAAAGGTTGGCATATCTAAAAGGTTGACCCAAAAGTCTAATAAGATGGTGTCATTTTACTTTTCATACACGTTTATCTCCCCCGCCCTCCCCCCAAAACCCCCAACCCCAAAATAAACTTTTCTTGTTATTTTTCTTTAACTGCCGTTCCATAGGAATTAGAGGGCGAGAATGATGTCCTGAGAAGATCCAGAACTTAAATCAGTGGGTCTTGAATTGCATTGCACCTACTACTATTATGTGATAATATGCTAACTTAACATATGTAAAGTTAAAAAACTGCTAATAGTAGTACCTTTGCACCCATTTCAATATATGAATTCACAGGGGTGGGTATTTGGATGGAGGAATTAAATTTTAATAAAGCAGCTTGAGAAGCATTCAAGAATTTATATATAGATAGAGAATAAAATAATCAAATTGAAAAATACGAAATATCAACACCATAAGTCTCACACTTCAATATACTATCAGAGCAAAGTGGGGTACTGAGTTCAGTACCACCGCCATCCACTATCAAAAAGAATTTTCACGTGCTTGACTCATTAAAAAAAATCAAGCCCGCACTTGAGTAATCTCTCGACAAGTTTACGATCAACAAGATTGTCATCCACAGCTAGAACATGGGATTCCTCGGATGAAATTGTTGAAGAAGATGCATAAAAATCCATTCTTTTCTTTTTCTTCACTTGACAAAGGATAATAATAATAAAAGAAGGTAGAACATGCAAGAAAGAAGAGAAAAATCAAGAATGGAAGTGTAAAGAAAAAGCAATATGGGTTGCGGGTATTTAAACGAAAAGAAAGATACTTGGAATTTCTTGGGAAGATGAAGAAAAAGATTTTGAAGAAGGTGGGGGTTGGGGTGTGTTTATACATAGCGCATATAATTGATGCGCTATCCAGTCAATGATTATGGTTGTAAATACCGAGTATAGCGCATATATTACATGCGCTATACCTTAACTGAGTAACCGGCCGTTAAGGAGCATGTTTTAGATGCGTTATACATAATATGGTCCTCAACACTTTTTTTCACCTATTTTTGTCTCTTGAGTCAAAATTTACAATATTTTGGTTCCGGACTCCCCGGGGAGGACACTCTTATTATCTCCACAATTAAATGATGAAAGCACAAGACCTTATGCAAGTAAAATATCTCTACAACAATCAAATAGACAATAATTCAACCAAACTTCACACTCTAACCTCCAACCAAGTGATAAGCATCCAAGACACCAGGTTGGCTTATAAGATAGAAAAGACACCAGATATACCGTGCAATTAGTAGCTATATCAAGATATCCTTTCTCTTCTCAACTTAGACTTGGGTCTCCTACTTGTGTACATCCATCACAAAATTTTGTAAAAAACTTTTCTTGATAAGTATATTAAGTTGACAAAAACATAGAAATTATCCGTTAATCTCTTTTTTGAATGAAAAATACAAACAGCAGCCAGAAATTTTAAGAACGACTCTACCCATAAAGTAATTCTACCTTGGTCGCCTTTTAGGTGAAAGGACAAAGACCCATTTTTGCATTCGGGGTTTTTCTAAGAGCTGTCCATATTTTAAGAGAATAAACTTTTAGTTGCAAAGAAATAGTCAAATGCATAAAGGATTCAAGTTGTACGTCCAGATGATACCAAATCTTGGAAATAATGCCGTACTGTGAAATAGCAAAAGGAAATCTATGTGGGCCACCTTTTATTGTTATTTTTACTTCAGAACTATGGTCCTTGACGATTGCAGCGGTCAACCTTCAATGGGAACTTCCCCGGACATCAGCAGAGACAATGGCGAGAAGGATATTGAATAAGTGGATACAAAGAAAAAGAAGTTGTAGAAACTCACTCCTTTTTCACATCAGCAGAAACAATGGCGAGAAGGATATTGAATAAGTGGATACAAAGAAAAAGAAGCTATAGAAACTCGCTCCTTTTTACTTCTTTTTTTTGGGTCTTGAGAATGAGAATAAATAGGAGTACTTTCGAAGGGCTAGAGCAACCATTTGTTGAGGGTCAAAATATTATCTTTTACTACTTTGTTCCATTTATGTGGCACTCTTTCTTTTATAGCATGTTCCAGATAAGAACACTTTTTCTATATTTAGAAGCTCTTTAACTGTAGACTTCCCATTTTACCCTTATTAATATCTTACAGCCACAAAAATTAATGCCATGGCAGGTTTTAGAAAACAAGACCTAAGGGTACTTTAGATATGTCCAATCAAGCACCACCATATAAGATGGTAAGGAGGGACTTTTTCTTCTGTTAATTTTGGTGTAAAGTGGAAATACTAGCTTCTATTGAGAGCTGGCTATAATTTGGGAGGCTCAATACACATGATCGCGACACCTTTGTGAATATCATATCATCTCAGTGAAGTATAAATGAACTCTTTTGATTTACCAAAAAGATAAAGACAGAATGTTTCAGTTAGAACTTCTCAGTATATCACGCAAACCAAGCTCACACAAGTTTTATCTATCCAATCAAAAGCCAAGTCCAACAAAGTCAAATAGCTTGCATCTCTAATCATGTAGCATAGTATATCCTCACTCGAGGCCAAGATCAGCTAGCTAACAAACAAAGAGAAATGTGTTTTGGCTTAGCTTGATTATTATTATTTTTTTGATGACCGAGAAATACATCTGGGGCCGATCCTTTGGACCAACCGCAGCCTTCGAAACTCGATGGATAATGGGCCTGCCCCTCTACCCTTCTCCACTTAAATACCAGGCTTTGCTTTGCATGGTGTGGGGGCTTGAACCTGTGACTACGACACAAATCCACCACCCTTTGCCACTTGAGCTAGGCCCTGGGCGCAACTTAGCTTGATTACCTAACGAACATATCTCAAATAATTTTATCGCGCAATCACAAAGCCGGTATGTTTTTCTCTCTCCTCTCGGAAATACCGTAAAGATATTCTATATTGTAATACAACAACAGCACTCAAAGTGTGCCGAGAGTCTATCGGAAATAGCCTCTCGCCTCTCTACCAGCACACTATAAGGGTAAGGTCTGCGTACACACTATCCTCCCCAGACTCCACTTATGGGATGTTGTTGTTGTTAACAACAGCACTCAAAGATAAGGTTTCATATGAAGTATACCAATTCAATAAAAAGCTAAAATCCAAAACTAAGATAACTAATCATAGCACAAATATTTGTGATATGGCAGGCAGGTTATGTGTTATCGTTCCCTACTCGTCTACCCTTTTTGGCTATCATTTGGCATTAACATCAGAGAAAAAGTGACTTATATAAGGGGGGCGTCTTCCTCTGAAGTCTGAACATCAAGGAGGAAGACTAGGTTGATCCTAACCGAATGATGATGAATTACTTCTGTGGCAGTATGCCAACAAGATTGAGAGGGGGCTCAGAAGAGAGGGCGCTACCCAGGTACATAAGTATTAGGTCCGCCAGCACACACAAGTATTCTCCTGTCTTTTTTATTTTGGTTCACGAACCTTTATACACATTGATGCTTGTTTCTTTCAACATATTTGTTAAACTGATCAAAAAAGATCACAGAAAAGAAGATATATGATTGTCATTGTTCTTTGGCTTGTTAAGACTGAACAAAATACTAAATATAGTTCAAGAAAATCAAAGGTCTCCGCGGCAGGATAGTGTAGTTTATTTTCCTAAAAAAACCTCCAAGACACAAATAAAAAGCTTGGAGGTCAAGACACAGAACTTTTACCTCCTTATCCACCCCACCCCTGCCTTTCATACTCTTACACTACGGCTTGCTAGATCCTCCTTGGGTTTTTTGTTAAGTTTCCTACATCCACGTTCTCCACTAGGAAAGCTATGACGCTGATCTAATAGCTTTTAGCAACAAAAAAACGTACCAGCAGTGCAGCTTCTTTACCTTTAATCTAAATCTCCTTAAAATGTGATCTCCCTTACACTTGTTATTCCTCTCAAATGCATTAACATAAACAGTCACTAACATCACAAAATCCCTATGTTTAATTATTCCTATAAAATATTAAGATAGAACATACTCTTCTCATCACAATTTAACGCCCCTAAAAGTGAACATTTTTTAACAAGTCATGTAAAGTGAACTTTTAATTCACACAGAAAAAGACTTTCCATGGAACCAAAGTTATACACTATTAAATCTGCTTCCACTTTTCAACTACTAACAAAAAAAAAGTTGGTCCCCTGACTCTATCCTTTACTTCCCTTTTCTTTCAGCAACTAAACTTCTACTAGATATTCAGGATACAAATTTTTGGTTCCTGTACGAATAATAATGAATGTATCCTACCGATATATCGGTGCACTCAACAAGTACTTTATTTATCCCTTACTGTAGTAAAGGTTGAAATTCTAGAATATATAAGTTCTACCACTAATTTGGAGTTCAAAGAAAATTTGGTTCCATTTTCCAATTACTGAGTTTCATCACGTCAACATGGTCAAATAAGAAGAATTCCTTCTGCTTGGTTCGAAAGCTAGCGTTCCGGGAGAATCTAGTCATTTAGTAACTAACTCTGTAAGAGCAAGGGGTAAAGCTTCTGTGAAAGCTTCCCCCCTCATGTAGTCGTCGGCCTTCGCCAGCCTCCTTTCGTCGCTTCTGGCGAATCTGCGAGTTAATGAGCAAGTGAATGAATGAGCCATGGTCCTAAATAAAATGACCCTCTTTGTTTTCTTTTCTTCCTTTCCCCCGTCCTTTTTTTCGTTTTGAGAGAGGGTTATTTTGTCAGAAAAAATTTAGTTAGCCCATCATATTCAGTCAAAACACCATTTTGATTGATAGACACCCTCACAGGATATCTCCCTCCATTAGATAGAAAAAGAATCACTTGAACGGACAAATGCATTAGCTCACAAACACAGCCCATTGGGACCAAGTGCTTACCAGAAGATGTCTTACTTTGTTTTGGTCCTTCTCACGCAGTTCAAGAATTGCAAAAAATTCTACCCCCATTCTGCATCTATCCAATTCAATTAGTTTGTTTTTCAATGAAGTATTAATATTTCATCATGTCAATATGGAAAAATAATTGAGACTTTCTTCAGCTTGGTTTAGGTCTTCCTTGTTGGGTGGCGCGGATGGGGTTTTTTCATGCATGCTCCTTTTAAAAAGAAAGGTTAGATAATCTGTCATATTCAGTCAGAACATTTGGACTGTTAAATGCTCCTCCAACCACCCCACCCCACCACAACCCCAACCCCAAAACAAACAAAAAAAGATGTTAATATCAACTGTATTCTGCAGTAAATCTGTAAGAACTACGATAAAAAAATAAGACATACCAATTTCCCCTTCCACTAAATCAATCCCAGATCCAGGAGCAGAGGTTCCAGACTTGTCAGAGAGCTGCTGATCATCACGTTTTGGCACTAGAATGTATGGTTTGTCCTTACCATTCCCAGCCTTAGAACTGTCCCGTAGAACATACTGCAGAACAAGGTGGTAATTGCGTAAGCAATATAAGATAAAGAGTTACGGACAACATGTCAATGAACAAAAAAATCCCCAACAAGTAGCAGTTTTATTGTCAATACCCAACATGAAAAGACAAAAACTAAACATGTGCATCTGCGTGTGTGCGTGTGCGCGCATAAGTTTATGACCAAACTAACAAATATCTGGTGCAAAAATTGAATAAAACATGCTTCCAGGCTGTTATAGAGAACAAGGAAACTAGCAATGAAAAGCTCAATTATAAGGCAAAGCTGCAAAAAGCAAAAGCAGAGTAAGAGCGGTGAAGAACCAATACCATCCTCATGTACAAGCAGGCATATAGATCAAACCAGGTCAGGTTTTACAATGAGAGACAACAGAAAGCAGGTCAAGAGTAGAGAATGGTACACTCAGACAAGGCCTTCATATTCTCTGAACTAGAAAGGCAAATTTATGATGTATAAAAAAGGCGTGATATAAAAACACATGGACTAATCCCAGTAGTCCATGGCCATAAGTTTGGGAAGAAGAGCATGTACCATGGTCGTAGAAGTCCTCTTTTCAGAGCCTCGTTTAGATGCAGCTGAGCTAGGAGTTCTTGAGGATGTGCCACCAACCCTTTTGGTTGATCTTCCATTAGATATAGATCTCTGACAAAAAGCAAGTCCAATAAACTTGGTGTCATTTATTACTTAGGGGAAGTTGCTCAAAATAGTGATACAATAATTTCTTTTAATAAGACAAAAGAGACCATATTCAAAGAGAAAATGTAGAGAATGCAATGGAATTTTCTATATGAATACAAAGTAAGCAAAGGAAGACTGATGAAGGAACTTTAAGAAGAAAAAGACGGAAGATTAGTCCTCAAATCAGCTTCTGAAGAGCATTTATAGATAAAGTAATAATATTTTATTATAGAAGGGCAAAAAAACACCCGTATAAAGAAGTATCAGCTTCACAAGAACGTAACACAATCTTTACCACAAGATGCAATTCAACTATATCTAGTTCTTCCAACTTTTTGTCCCCTATACATCAATTACCATCTATTAATACCATCCACAATGGTACATAATTCACCCTCAAAACTTCAGTTCCTTATATAAAAGAATTCATTAATAAAAACGCAAGATTAACAGGGACATTTTATTTAGTGAATAAGGAAGGTTAGAAGCTCATTCTGGTAAAATATCCACAAATAACAAAACCTTATTTACCAACAGGTAGCTCAAAGCGGAATATGTACAACTTCTTCAATTCTTTGAGCATAGATCTCATAACTGAAACAGAAAGATAAAAGAAAAAGAGGAGGTCCCCAATATAAAAATCCACTTCAGACCAACTGACGTAACTTTTATCTCGGTTGCTCGCGTATTCAAATCAGTCAACAAAGATAAAAACAAACTAGTTTAATGACGTGGAAGAATTAATATTTTCCCATATCTCTTTTTCACAACAGATAAAAGCATGGAGCACCTACAAGTAAAAAGCTGCACCTCGACAAAAAAAGACAGCAACTAATTCTTTGCTAGTAAAGTTTGAAAATCCCAACATTAGGAATTTCGAAACAGGAAAGTTCCCTACCCGAGTTCCACTCTTCGCAGCTCTTTTCTGACGTATATAATCCATTAATGGAGTAACTATAGGAGCATCCTTTGCTGAGCCTGAAATACAGAAATAAGTGGAACTTCAATTTCAAACAACATGCACTCCACCTTCATGTTTTGCTCTCCAACAACTCTCATTTTGATAAATAAGATCTCCATTTGATGCACAACGAGGGTAGGACAAATGTTCTAGAGATGTTCTAACTGACCAGCTCGTTCAGCCTCTTTTCTCTCCAATTGTATCTCAGCACTTGGAAGATTCTCAACAGGCTTTGCAAGAAATTCAAGGAACTCCAGATATTCAGGATCTACAAATGCATCAACAAAATTAACGTAACTGCAGACAAGATGGAGATAGCACGTACGTCACATGCAATCAGCTCATCAATTTTAATACCTTTCAGTATGGTCGCTTCACGGGCATCCTTCTTGGACCAGTGCTTTGGAACACGCTGTGAAGGAGCATACTCGACAATTGTTTTGAACTGAGTGCCTAATATAGACATTCCCGGGAGATGAAAATAATAATTTTCCAATCAAAAGATTAGATCACTACGTAAGATAGATCTAGCAGGAACCAGAAAAAAAAATAGTGCAACACATAATAGTGTGTGACAACCAAAGGAACCAAAGAGACACCCAATAGCAAAAGCTGAACCAAAATAAATAAATAAATAAATCATTTTCAAATTTCATCTTGATGGAAGGAATGCCCAATCGATCTCTTGTAACTGCGCTTGAGCTTACCTTTCTCATTCACAAACACGTGTCCATCAAAGAACTCAGCAAACTCAATAACATCTTCTGTATTTCTAAAGTCAATATAGGCTCTTGAATAGCTTTGATGCTTCAGGCTGCAGAAGAAATGTTTAGCATAAAAGTGTCAAAAACGCCAATGTTGAGGAAAATGAATCAAACTATAACAGTCTAAAGTATGTATATTCATGTTTCAAACATACCATACTTGCACAATTATCAGCTTTTTAGGTGGAGAGGGCTATAAATCATTTCCCGAGACAGTATAGAATAGAGAAAAGGAAATCTTTGTTTTTTATGAGAAAGGTAAAGAAAAAGAAATCTTTGTTAAATAATAGAAAAAAAGCAAAAACTAAGCAAAAAAATTCTGACCAGTTTCGGAATTTATGCAAATAAAACCATGCATAAGAGTTTTTCTAAATAGGAATAAAACCATCCATAATAATTTTTTCTAAGCAAAATGGGAAAGACTTCCAGACCCCAACAAATTAACATACAATACCGCAAACACAAATCTGAGGCAAAAGCTAAAGTGATACTAGACACACCACGGAGAGCTCTAATTCAAACACAAACTACAAATACGCAGCCATCGAGCTGTTATAAATGTAAACATAACTTGATGTCCCTTCCGTGGAGAACTAGTTGGATACACAGAAAATGGATAATGAAACTTCATACTTGTAGGTACCAAGAACATTGCATTTTGTTCAAATCATTTCACAAAAAGAGAAGACTACAACAATATACTTTTTTATAACAGCAATGTCCAAGCCAACTTGCGCACCTCGATTATTCCAACAGGTACCTGCTATTTTCCCCAAAGCAAGTACTAGATAATTTTGTCCATCAGATGAGACAAATCACTAAATGTCTTTTGTCTCTGTTATAAATTCGAACCCTGGACTCACATTGGTTTTCACCAACTTCATGGAGGCTACACCTTTTGGTGCAACGCCAAACAACATACTTAGACTCCATACCGAACACTGGAGTATACAATGACTCGTGAAAACAGTTCCTTGCCTAAAAGAACAACTCAATGCAACTCATTTCCTTTTGAAGCAAAAAACCTATGGATAAACCACAAAAATTTCTTTTTTCTAAATATGATTTTTTTATACAGTGGTGTAGGCAATTGCACACACCTCGACTAATTTACCGAGCATTTGTTACCTCTTATCAGCACAGCAATCGGGTAATTCTATCCATATAGGCTTAGGCAGATGGAAAGAAATCACCTAGTGTTTTGAACCCTAATCTTCCAGGATCTTACCCCCACTCCATTGACCACTAAGTTACACCCTCGGGTGCAAATGGTTTTTTATTCTAAGGCTTGAACCTGAGACCTTTGGTAAGGAACTAAGGATAGAGAATCCCAACCATCTCTCCATAACACTGGTGCCCACACAATTTAAATTTCATCAAGTGAAAAGTTAATATTATATATAAAAACAAGATTTTGCTAATAACAACATGGCGTAGTATGTTAGCACCATATTGATTTCCTTTCCTTTTAACACCCCTCACTATCTCATCAATACCAGGGGGTTTCAGGCATTAAGTACCACCTTACTCTTTCTACCTCCTTCTGTGGAAAATGAACATTTCAAGATATGTGTTTCTAATGGGCATTAAAAAGATGGCTATGGTGAAACACAAAGCAAAGCATAATTTTGTAAACACGAGCAAGTATGTCGATTATTGAATGCTACTACATCAATAACCCCACCCCCACCCCTTTTTTTTTTCCTAGTGCTGGATCAAACAAACTCTTACATTTCTTAATAAATATGAAAAAAATGAAACGCTCCAGAAATGCTGAACTTCATCTGACACATAACTCACACTAACAAGTATCCACAATCACAAGCTTAAGGAATTAATAGCACTAAGATAAAGCATAATAAAGGGAAACTGGAAAAGGTATTTTTTTAAAATTACATAAAGTCACAAGCAATATCCAAAAGTAAAGAGTTACTACTATAAGTACCACAATAAATAGACAAATCACATAAATATCTGTTATTTGCTGTAGAAAAGAAACCAGACAAAATATAAATAAAAAAATAATAAAGCTGCCAAGCAATATAAATAACGATTACAGAAGAAATTGTAGCCAGAAACCACATACTTACAAATACAAAAACATAATTTTGTATACAGTACACAAATACATAAAAATTAAAAAACTTCTTAATTGCTATTTATGGAAACCCTAACCTCGTCTTGCCAGGGCGAAAAGTGAACCAGTTGTACCGACCAGCGAAGCGAGAATCAACGTGCTCGAGAAGCGTGGACTGAGAAAGCGTCGGCGGCAAGTGCCGCACAACGACTTTGGTTCGCCGATTCTTCATGCGACACTATAATACCCTAGGTAAATATCCAAATAATATCCAATCTAGTGAAATTTGCATAAATAATTAACTGAAAATTGCTAACGAATCACATCTTTCCCCTCTTAATCACAGTCGATCGATGAAATTCGTGTGCGCTAATTTCCAATTCCACGCGAAATGTCCGTGCATGAGATTGCTAGAGAGAGTGGAAAAGGGAAATTTCTTTTAGAGAGAGAAAGGGGCGTGAAATTACCAGCGTGACGAGAGAGGATTTTGCAAAGGAATTTTGTATTTTATATTTGTACATTACATGTATATAAGTACGTATATGCACGCTCGTGTTGTACGTTTATACAATTTGCAAGAAGTTTGGCAAATTGTGTTTGGATGACTTTTTACCAAAAAAAATTACGTACAATACAATAACAAAACAATAATCTAATGATTTGGTTGACCTCTAGAGTCTGATTGGAAGGACATATCGTAATCGGATTTGGTGTACAGCCTAGTAATACACGATGGAATACTTACATAGATTTGTTTGTTTGTGATTATGTAATTATAATGTAATTCCATGTGTCATATTTGGTTGAATACTTACATAGATTTGTTTGTTTGTAATTATGTAATTATAATGTAATTTCATGTGTCATATTTGGTTGTATAAGTATAATTATATAATTAAATATTTTTTAACTTTAAAATAAAGTTAACAATAAAAATTAAATACTCTTTTCATATGGATTTTTGACAAATATATGTGTATATAAGAAATAATAAATTTTAATTATTACTAGTTACTAAAAATATGGATGGAGCAGGGGAATTTTTAAAATCATGCTAGAAATTTATAACGACCCGATAGATCGTTTTGAGTTTTAGGTCTCTGTTCCATTGTTTGCTACTTTGAATAGTTTAATTTGATGATTTATGACTTGTGTACGTGGTCCGTTTTGATTTCCTGAAAGTTTAATGTCATTGTGAAAATTTAGCAAGAATTGTGTTTCGAGGCCCCGAAAGCCTCCGTTAATCTCACATCGGTGTGCGTGCGCAGTCCGGACGCGTAGCCGGGAAGCCTTTATGTGAAAATGTGTTAAACAGTTGAATTTATGATAATTAATTGAATAAAGTTGACTTTGGTCAACATTTCTGGTAAACGGACCCGGACCCATGATTTGACGGTCCCGGAGGGTCCGTAGGAAAATATGGGACCTGGGAATATGCCCGGTATCGAATTCTTAGGTCCCAAATCCGAGAAATGAATTTTTAAAGGAAATTATTTTCTGAAAATAATAAAGACTTTTGAAAATGAACTTTGATATGAGATCTGTGTTACCGAGCCCGTATTGTGGTTCCGGAGCTCGGAACAGGTTTAATATGTGTTATGTGAGTTATCTGTAAAATTTGGTAAGAAACGGACTTGGTTTGACGTGTTTCAGATCAAAAATGGAAAATTTGATAGTTTATGAAGTTTGAGGAAATTCCATGGATTTTTGAGTTTAATTCATTATTTTTTATGTTATTTTGGTGATTTAATTACTCGAATAAGTTAGTAAGATGATTTTGAAGCCGTGTGTATATTTGATTTTGAGCCCCGAGGGCTCCGGTGAGTTTCGGGTAGGTGTCGGGGTGCTAAAGGATTAAAAATCTGGTGTAAATAGGATGTTGCTAGTGTCTGATGCTTTGTTCTATGCGATCGCGTATGGTTAGCTGCGATCACATAGCTTTAAGTGAGGGGGAGGTCAGTTTCCTCTATGCGATCGCATAGAGCTGTCCGCGATCGCATAGGGGTATAGGAGGTCCGGGTGGGGGGCTGGCTAGGTACCCTGTGCGATCGCATAGACTCGTTCGCGATCGCATGGGGAGGGGTTCCTTGAGCTGTGCGATCGCAGGCCCCTGTTCGCGATCGCGGTGCATTAGAAGCAGCCCTCTATGCGATCGCAGCCCTCTTTTCACGATCGCATAGGCTTATTTCGTCCAGTCATTTTAAAGCCTTAAAACAGAATACTCATTACGTGATTTTCATATATTTCACCATTTTCTTCTTCTCCACTCTTCTTAGGCGATTCTTAGGAGACCATTCCACCATAGCTTCATAGGTAAGTGTTCTTAACTCTAATTTCTTCCATTTTCCTTCATCAATCACTAGATTCTAGGTCTAAAAATATGAAATCACTAGATACTTCTCACTGGTTATAGTTGAGTCCCTTGCCGGGACAATAGAATTTGTTTAATTATTTCTGTGCATTTGAAATCTCGTATTTTTAACCTTTCATATCAATTGTAGCTTTTGTATTCATTATGCACGAGGAGGCATTCCGTGCCGAGTGATTATTATTTATGCACGAGGGGACATTCCGTGCCGTGTGATTTTGAGGCTATGCACGAGGGGTCATGTCGTGCCTTCTCCTGTCTATTTTACTTGTTTCGAGTTGTTACTTCCTGTTTTTACTACTACATTCCCGTCAGTACTTGATTCTACTGTTTTAGCAATTGTTGCCCCTTTTTTATCCCTAGCATGTTCTTCATCGTAACTGTATTCCTTGTTTATTTTCTGCTATACAATTGTCGTGCGATTTGAATTCTAAATGCTAATTGAGTTTCGATTCTATTCTCTCGTAGATGGAGAGAACGCGTGCTTCCTCATCTACCGATCAGCAGCCTGATTCTCCTGTTGCAGCTCCTACGAGGGGCCGAGGCCGTACTAGAGGCTGAGGCAAGGGCAGGGCTCAGCCCAGAGCAACAGCCCCAGTAAAGGACCCACAGGTAGACTTTGCCGGTGGTTCCTACTCAGACAGTTCCAGTTGGACCAGCTCAGGTCCTGGAGGGGTTCATTGCCACCCCGGTGCTTCAGGACGCTCTAGTCTGTTTAGTGGGACTCATGGAGAGTGTGGCTCAGGTCGGTCTTCTTCCTACTGCACCAGTCGTTTCTCAGGCTGGGGGAGGGACCCAGACTCCTGCTACTTGCACACTAGAGCAGCTAAATCCTTAGTTCCAGACTCCGGCACCTCAGACGGCCGGAGTAGCTCAGCCGAGTATTGTGGCACCGGCAGTTGAGGGAGCAACTATGTCAGCAGATGCTTTATGGAGATTGGATAGATTCACCAAGTTATTCACTACTACATTTACTGGTGCACCATCAGAGGATCCCCAAGATTATTTGGACAGCTGTCATGAGGTTCTTCGGAACATAGGCATAGTAGAGTCCAATGGAGTTGATTTTTCTACTTTTCGTCTTTCGGGTTTCGCCAAGACTTGGTGGAGAGACTATTGCTTGACCAGGTCAGCTGGGTCTGCACCGTTGACTTGGGCTCAGTTCTCCGAGTTATTCTTGGGGAAGTTCCTTCCAGTTACTCATAGGGAGGATCTTCGGAGGCAGTTTGAGCGCCTCCAGCAGGGATCTATGTCTGTCACTCAGTACGAGACCAGGTTCATCACTCTAGCTCGGCATGCGCATATGATACTTCCCTCTTATCGTGAGAGAGTGAGGAGGTTTATTGAGGGTTTGGCTCGCCCCATCAGGCTTCAGATGGCCAAGGAGTCAGGTACTGATATTTCATTCCAGGATGCGGCCAATGTGGCCAGGAGGATTGAGATGATTTTGTCACAGGGTGGTGGTCGGGGGGCTGACAAGAGGCCCACTCACTTCGGTCGATTCAGTGGAGCCTCATCTGGGGGCAGGGATTCTTTCAACATAGGTCATCCTCCCAGACCCTATTAGTCTGCACTTCAGGTAGCTCACAGTGCACCGCCAGCTTCTATTAGTGCACCACCAACACCTATCAGTGCACCGCCGCTTTAGAGCTTCCAGGGTGATTATCAGGGTCGACAGGGCCAGTTCCAGAGTCAGTAGTCACAGCAGTAGAGTCATTGTTATTCTTGCGGTGGTTTGGGGCATATTTCCAGGTTTTGTCCCCGAGGTTCTAGTGGGTCTCAGTATCAGGGTTCCCGTGCCATGGTTCCCGCATCATGCGCACCCCCACCCCATCAGCCAGCTAGGGGTGGCGGTCGTGGTGCCAGAGGTGGAGGTCAGACTCATAGAGGTGGAGGACATGCCACGAGAGGTAGATGTCAGTTCGCAGTAGGTCGACCCGGTGATGTTCAGGTTGGAGGAGCTCAGCCCCGGTGCTATGCTTTTCCTGCCAGGCCTGATGCTGAGGTTTCTGATGCAGTTATTACAGGTACGGGTTCAGTTTGCAGCCGAGAGGCTTCGGTGTTATTTGATCCGGGTTCTACATTCTCTTATGTGTCTTCATATTTTGCCCCTTATTTGAGTATGCCCCGTGCCCCTTATGTGTCTTCATATTTTGCCATTTGAGATTTTGGATAAGGCAGGAGAGGTGGCCTACAGACTTGCCTTGCCACCTAGTTTGCCAGCCGTGCATCCGGTATTTCACGTATCTATGCTCCGGAGGTATATTGTGGATCCATCTCATGTACTTGACTTCAATGGTGTCCAGTTGGACAAGGAGTTGTCTTATGAGGAGGAGCCGGTAGCCATATTAGACCTGCATGTGCGACGGTTGAGATCGAAGAGTTATGCTTCGGTTTGTGTTCAGTGGAGAGGTCAGCATGTTGAGGCAGCTACTTGGGAGTCCGAGTCCGATATGCGGAGCCGATATCCCCACCTTTTCCCCGATTCAGGTACCTTTCTATCTCCGTTCGAGGACGAATGGTTGTTTTAGAGGTGGAGATTGTAATGACCCAAAAGGTCATCCTGTGAAAATTTTGCAAAAACTGTGTTCCGAGGCCCCAAAAGCCTCCGTTAATCTCACCTCGATGTGCGTGCACAGTCCGGGCGCGTAGCCGGGAAGCCTTTATGTGGAAATGTGTTAAACAGTTGAATTTATGATAATTAATTGAATGAAGTTGACTTTGGTCAACAGTTTTGGTAAACGGACCCGGACCCATGATTTGACGGTCTCGGAGGGTCCGTAGGAAAATATGGGACCTGGGCATATGCCTGGAATCGAATTCCGAGGTCCCAAGTTCGAGAAATGAATTTTTAAAGGAAATTATTTTCTGAAAATAATAAAGACCTTTGAAAATGAACTTTGATGTGAGATCTGTGTTACCGAGCCCGTATTATGGTTTCGGAGCCAGGAATAGGTTCAATATGTGTTATGTGAGTTATCTGTAAAATTTGGTAAGAAACAGACTTGGTTTGACGTGTTTCGGATCAAAAATGGAAAATTTGATAGTTTATGAAGTTTGAGTAAATTCCATGGATTTTTTAGTTTAATTCATTATTTTTTTATGTTATTTTGGTGGTTTAATTACTCTAATAAGTTCGTAGGATGATTTTGAAGTCGTGTGTATATTTGGTTTTGAGTCCCGAGGGCTCGGGTGAGTTTCGGGTAGGTGTCGGGGTGCTAAAGGGTTGAAAAATCTGGTGTAAATAGGTTGTTGCTGGTGTCTGATACTTTGTTCTATGCGATCGCGTAGGGTTAGCTACGATCGCATTGATTTAAGTGAGGGGGAGGTTAGTTTCCTCTATGCGATCGCATAGATCTGTCCGCGATCGCATAGGGGTATAGGAGGTTCGGTGGGGGCTAGCTAGGTACGTTGTGCGATCGCACAAACTCGTTCGTGATCGCATGGGGAGGGGTTCCTTGAGTTGTGCGATCGCAGGCCCCTGTTCGCGATCACGGTGCATTAGAAGAAGAGCTCTATGCGATCGCAACCCTCTCTTCGCGATCGCATAGGCTTATTTCGTCCAGTCATTTTAAAGCCTTAAAACAGAATACCCATTACGGGATTTTCATATCTTTCACCATTTTCTTCTTCTCCACTTTTCTTAGGCGATTCTTAAGAGACCATTCCACCATAGCTTCACTGGTAAGTGTTCTTAACTCTAATTTCTTCCATTTTCCTTTATCAATCACTAGATTCTAGGTCTAAAAACATGAAATCAAAGGTAGAAATTTGGAGTTTTGGGTAGAGTTAGGGATTTTAGAATTTTGGGAATCCAACCTCGTTTAGGGGTCGGATTTCAAAACAAATTGTATATTCGGGCTCGTGGGGGAATGGGTGATCGGATTTTAGTCCGAACCTCGGGTTTGGACTAAGCGGGCCCGGGGTCGAATTTTGGCATTTTTGGTAGAATTATGGGAAATGTATAATTAGGCTTTGGGATTGAGTTATTGAATAATTATTGATGTTATTAAGTCAATTATGTCTAGATATTATCGTTTCGGAGTCGGATTCAAGAGGAAAGGTCGTGATTGAGGCTTGACTTGCATTCTTGGAGCTGAGGTAAGTGTTTGGCCTAACCTTAGCTTGAGGGAATAGGTATAGAGTCTTATTTGCTATGTGTAATTCATGTCCAACGTATATGTGAGGTGAAAGGTACCTATATGTTGTGGTCAAGCATGCCCGTGAGTCGAATCTTAATGATTTATTTAATGTTCTTTGATATTCTCTGTGCTGTGAAGTTTGGGAAGCTTGGAAGTGGTATCTTGAGGTTACTTTATGACGTAGAAAGTTATTGATTATATGTTCGGTTGAGGGTTTACTTTTGACATTATACTTCTGAGTGAGATTGGTTATAGCTGAGTCCCTTGCCGGGACAATAGAATTTTGTTGATTATTTTTGTGCATTTGATGTCGTACTGTTAACCTTTCGTATCAATTGTGGATTTTGTATTCATTATGCACGAGGGGACTTTCCGTGCTGAGTGATTATTATTTATGCACGAGGGGACATTCCGTGCCGAGTGATTATTATTTATGCACGAGGTGACATTCTGTGTCGAGTGATTATTATTTATGCACGAGGGGACATTCCGTGCCGAGTGATTATTATTTATGCACGAGGTGACATTCTGTGTCGAGTGATTATTATTTATGCACGAGGGGACATTCCGTGCCGAGTGATTATTATTTATGCACGAGGTGACATTCTGTGTCGAGTGATTATTATTTATGCACGAGGGGACATTCCGTGCCGTATGATTTTGAGGCTATGCACGAGGGGTCATGCTATGCCTTCTCCTATCTATTTTACTTGTTTCGAGTTGTTACTTCCTGTTTTACTACTACATTCCCGTTAGTACTTGAATCTATTGTTTTAGCAATTGTTGCCCCCTTTTTATCCCTAGTCTCCCCGTAACTGTATTCCTTGCTTATTTTCTGCTATACTATTGAACTGCACAGATACAATTTGTTGTCGTGTCCTAGCCTCGTCACTACTTCACCGAGGTTAGGCTCGACACTTACTCAGTACATGGGGTCGGTTGTACTAATACTACACCCGCACTTCTTTATGTTGTGTAGATTACGCAGCCGGACCCAGTGGACATTGTTAGGGGGAGTGTCCTTCAGTCTATTACAGACGACACCGAGGTAGTTCCGCAGACGTTCGTGGATGTTGGCGTCACTGTCTATCTTTCATTCTGTCATCTATGTGTTTCCAGATAGATATATCATTTTATTTCAAACTGTTGTTTTTAGCTAAATTTTAGACTGGTTCGTGAGGTTGTGACTCCATTTCTGGGTTTTGTACTTAAAGGGATTTCTTCGTTATTAGCTATTGTTATTTATATTTTGTTAATGCTTCCGCACGTTATCTCAATTATCTAGTCAGTGTTTGTTACTTTCACTTGTTAATAAATTAATTCAGTTAACACGTTGGTTTTCCTAGCGGGTGAAACGTTAGGCGTCATCACGGCCTGAAGGTGGGATTTCGGGTCGTGACATTAATGATGTTTTTACAAAGAAAACTTGATTTTGAAACCTTAGTTTTTGGAGTTAACCCCAGTCAACATTATTGGTAAATAACCCTGGATTGGTGTTTTGATGATTCCGGTAGGTTTGTACGATGATTTGGGACTTTTACACATGTTTGGTTGGGGTCCCGAGTGACGCGAGGTCGTTTCGGTACTTATTGTGGAAGTTGAAAAAAACGAGTTTATGAACTTTGAAATCATTGAGTTTTGATGTGTGATTCTTGATTCTTGATGTTAGTTTGATGTTTTGAGCTTCCGAGCGAGTTTGTATGAGGTTTATATACTTGTTTGGATGTTTGGAGTGGAGCCTCGATGGGCTCGAGTGAGTTTTGAATTGGTTTCGGGGTGTGCTGGAAATATTTGGTATTGCGGTCATCGCAATTGTGATGAGCTGCTCGCAATTGCGATGAGCTACTCGCAATTGCGAAGAGGACCTCGCATTTGCAAAGTGTGGGAGGGGCAGACTAGCTTCGTAGTTGCGAAGCTGGAGTCGCATTTGCGACTTTCGCAATCGCCAACTAGGTGTCGTATTTGCGACTTCTAAGCTTAGGGGGCATTATCGCATTTGAGAACACTAGTTCACATTTTCAAGCTGCACAATTGTGAACCCTGTAGCTAGGTAAAAATAGAGGATTGCGGGATTACCTAGTTTTAATCCATTTTTGAGACCTAGACTCTGTGGGAGACGATTTTTGAGAGAATTGTCTTCCCAACTCAAGGGTTAGTAGCTTTAACTTATTTTTGATCAATTTTCATTAATTTTTATAGATTTTCAACCTTAAATTTAGATTGTCATATAGTAGAATCGGAGTTAAGTAGAAGCTTATGATTTGATATTTTTGAGATTTAGACCTCGATTTGAGATCGGATCTCGAAATAAATTATATATTTAGACTCGGGAGTGAATGGATAATCAGAATTTGGTCTTGATTTCGAATTTCGTCCAAGTGGACTCGATTGACTTTCCATGTTAAAGATCGAGCCTTTTTTCTACTAGGTTAGTTTCTAAAGCTTATTTTGACTTGTTTAAATGTTAATTTACTAGATTCGAGTGGCTTGGAGGCTTGTTTTCACACCCTAACCTAGGTAAGGCGTTGCCGACACCCAGTGTTGTACTAGCCTAAGCGAACCCACTTTGCAACTCTTTAATGTTGGACGTAAGCTAGAACGTACATAGGCTGACATGGTCGAACTCTATTATACTATATGTTATCATGACCTACATGGTCGCAACTCGTAATATATCGTAGGCGGGAAAGCGTTGTATCTGCTAGCCATCTTACTCAAAACATCAATACATGTTCGAGCCGAGGAGGCCCTTATGAGTATCAATACCGAACAATCCAAAAGGAAAAAATAAACGAGGGCCGAAATGCTACTGACATACTGTACCTGTTCCGATAAAATCCTCTGAGAGTGTTTGACATCAAACATGATCGGGGCAGGGTCCCAACCTACCCATAAGTTTGTAACAAAACTCTAATACCATGACCTCTAGACTTGATTGTACTCCGAATAAAATGGAATCTTACCGATCCTCTACTGAATATCAATCTCGTCTACTGTGAGGGCTCGTTAAATCGATTACCTGCACCTGCAAGCATGAAATGTTGCGCCCCATGAATGGGACGTCAATACAATGAAATGTACCAAGTATGTAAGGCATAAAGAAATATATATAAAGTCGGAAACTAAAGAACATGAATGATTACAATAGAATATCTACTTCAAGATAAGAACAAGAATGGACTTACCACGTGTTGATACCCAATTTTTTCTTATATTATTTTCAATGTGTATATATATTTTCAAAATAATGCATGAGCATCAATTAGTATTTTTCCATAATTCTCTATAATTTTAAAGGATTTTAATTAATTTATTCTGTCATTTTATTATCTAAATAATTACTAATTGCATCACAAATAATTTTATAATAATTATATTTCTTAATTTTTATCATTTATATTCATATTAAGCTTTAACCATTTTATGCCTAATTATATTTACATCTTTAGGTTATAATTGTAATAACTTTGCAATAATAGCCCATGTGTGCATAATTACTTTATTTTTACACGAAAATGATTTTTCATATTTTTATAATATTAAGTAATTATTTTAAATCATTTTCATGCACAAATAGAATTTTTCATCAATTATTAACTATTTTTATAAATTATTTTTATTAAATTAAATGGGTATTTAACATATAGTCTCTTTTATTAATTTTTCGGACCTTAGCCCAATAACTACCCCAGCCCAATAACCCATTACCCATTACCCATTACCTATTACCTATAACCCAAACCCAATACCCAATTCTTATAACCCGCCGCAACCTAAGAACCAATCCTGGCCGTTGATCTTAGAAGATCAACAGTTCAGAAACCCCTTTCCTTTTTTAATTACACTCCTAATCCTAACCTTACACCATTTTCACAAACCCGCCGCCTCTGAATCCCTTTCTTCTCTCTTTTCTCTCTAACCCTCCCCCCCCCCCCCCCCCCCCAAACCTTAGCCCGTCGTCACCAAAACCCCCTCGATTCATGAGTTTTTTCTTCAATCTCCGGCCTTATCCGGCCTCATATCTCTATTGGTGTTGTGATTCTCATGCTACTTGACGGATTCTCAAGAGCTTCGAATCAGACTTGGTTCAAAATCTCTCTTTTCTCGCCTAATCCATCTGTATTCACTCCGATGTGTGTGAGTAATACTATTTTCATGTTTTACGGCTTCGAATCTTTGGTTCAAGCCAGATTTGACTCACTTCTGTCTATTTTTTCCATAAACCTAACTATTTCTGGCTAAATCAGTTCGGATATCTTTAGATCTGAAATGTTTTGAGTTTTTTTGGTATTTTTCCTTTAAGATTCTTCTGTTTTTACTATTATTATCAACCGATTTCACTTTTACCTAAAGCTAGGGTTTTGATTTCTAATAGGGTTTCTGCAAAAATGTTTTAAACGTTTAAGTAATTTTCAAGTCTGGTTTCCTTCTTTGCTTTTTCGATTGATTTTACTTGAGTTTCATCTCTATGTTTTGATATTCTTAGGGTTCTCAATTACTCGACTGTTTGTTATAATATTTTGCCCGTTTACCTTAGTCCTGCCAATTAAAATGATTAATTGATCTACTGGCCTAATTAGGGTTTTGAAACTGTGTTTTCCTTAATACTGGTATTTCCTTATTAGATTCTTTCCTGATGTGTGATTAATAATTGGTACTACTTTCCTTAATTCTTTTTACTAGCTTGATTTATGTGCTCTGATTATTAGAACTGACCTATTTTTGATTTCTAGACTTACTACTTACCTTATTTAACCCTCAATCTTGTCTACTGATTTATTCCGTGAAAGACTCTCCTTAATTTAAGTAGTACTTACTGTTAATTGATTCATGTTAACCCTAATTGATTGATTGATTGATTTTGCATACCTTACCTTATTTAGTTTTACTCTACTGTATGCTATAAAAACCTTTCATTGTTCTGATTTCAAAGAGGCTTACACACTTACACTTACACTTACACTTACACGAACACCTACCTACACACAGAGACACTTCACAATTTCTTTACTGAACAATTCTTACAATTCAAAATTCTTAAAGTTGTCTGTTCTCTCATAAGCTTGAGTTCTTTCGATCACTCTGACTTGCTGCACTATTTAGCCGGCTGGAAGCCAAGGCTAAACTCTCTGGATCCAAACTGCCATTATATTCCTGTTTACTTTCTTCCTAACTAGTATGCCTTAAATCATGGTATCTTGTTCCATTCTATATGTTTATGTGATTCGTTTGTTTCAAACCTCAACATGCTTCTGTTTGATACATGATTCCTGTCTATTACTTTCTCAACTGTTATGTCTTAGTTCTTGTTACCTTGTTATGTTCCCTGTGCTTATATGATTAGTTTATTTCAACCTTAGCATGCTTATATCTGATCTATGATTCCTGCTAACTTCCTTCTAAACTAGTATGCTTTAGTTCCTGCTACCCTGTCATGTTCTATGTGTTTGTGTGGTTAGTTATTTCAAACTTCAGCATGTTTCTGCTTAATACATGCCTATATGATCCACTTAGGGATAATTGCTAAACTAAAGCCTGAATAATCAGTTGTATTTTCCCTGTTCCAAACATGACTAGATATTGCAATCATGTAATTAATATATGGCCAATTATGTCTGTTAATTCAAGTGTCCTTGCTCTTTTGTGATTTCTTTAAATACTGGTACAATATCTATGTTTGAATAAATATCAATCTGTTTGAACCATATGCTGAATATGGATTCTGTTTATTTCTTGGTACATCTTTGTTTGCAACCATGTAATCTGAATCTGTTTCCTTCTGGAAATTAAACTGTTTTCCAAACTATACCCCTTACCTCCTATGTACTGGTTTTCAAACTTCTATTCTTAGTTATCTAGGTTCCTACCACCTCCAGTGTGAGCACTGCCTAGGGTACTTGAGACTCCTCCGAACTCTAACATATTGGGGCTGGTCTTCCAATCTTTTATGAACTATTTCTTTAAGTGTGGTCCTGGTGTGAGCATTGCCCGGGGTCCCTGAGGCCCTTGGGAACTTTGACACACTAGGAACCTAATTCTATGTGCCATGGATGGATCCTCCTGTATACTTTAGACTTGCTTTGCTTGAAGGCCTGGTTCCCAGGTTTATATTGGGCCTATAAAGGCTCCCTATGGTATAATGAATTTTATTGTGTATTTTATTCATTATTGGGCTGTAATAATGCAATAGTCTCTATAATAAACAGATCTGGGATTATTAGTAAAAGCTGTGTGTGTGTGTGTGGGGGGGGGGGGGGTTATATATCTTTGTTTAAAAACTCGAGTAGAAATCTTGCTTATGTGGATGTTACTGTTCATTTAGAGATCCTGCCTATAAGATATTTTTCTGACTGTTTGTAACTCTGAATCTTCATATTATCGGCATATTAGAGACACTACCTATAGATCTTTTGTTAATTCTGCATTATAATCCTTGTTCATAGGATCTACACATATTTCCAATCTCAACGTGCATTAGTGATCATGTATGTATGATCATATTTGTATGAATTAATAAACTTTCCTGGTGGCTTGTCTAAAATTCTGCCCACATGTGATTAACAGAATTCATGCGTATAGGGATTAAAAATCAGTTTCAACTTATATATCATGCCTATAGGGATTAAAAATCAGTTTCAACTTAGATATCATGCCTATAGGAGATATAAAAACCAGTTTTCTTCAATTTAGATACCAAGTCTATAGGTATAAACAAATTTGTTCCAACACTTAGAAATCATGCCTATAGGATCTAAAAAGATAAAACCTGTCTTTATGAGCAATTCGCTTAGAAACCATGTTATGGGTCTATAAGTAACAATTGTAGATGCCATGCCTATAGAAACTGAGTTGTCTCTTTGTTTTCTTTTTTAAAACACTTTTTCAATTATTAAATACCGCATTTATCATTTTCTAACGTGCAAATACGTGACAACATGCTATTTTCCGTTGCATAAATCATGCTCAACATCATATTCCACTCGTGCGTAATCAATACCATAGCAACTCTTGATGAGTGTTTGCGCTCTTCTTATATATCACCCCTTTGAATTCTGAAAGGCTTATTTGTGGTAAAACTAGTCGATCAGCAGTGCAGTCGACGGTTCCGTGCCTTTGCCCCTCAAGTTGTCCGCTTGAGGGTACCAGTCTAGACCTCTATAGAAACCTTACTCTGATTTATTGTACATGCATCATGGTTAAACCTAGCCAGGGTTAATATTTTGTCCACATAATAACCCTTTAAGAAAGTCTTGTCCAAAAGTCCACCAGGGTTTCCATAATCTCAACGAATGCAACCACGATCTGTGCATTAATTTGGAGAAATAAGTGCCAATATGCTAATCACTGATGTATAAGTAGTCGAATCTGGAGGGGGAAAGGGTCTAACCTTATTTGTTTTGCAGAAAATAAGGCACGAAGTCCCCAAGTTCGGCATGGTCCATAACATACCACCATTGTTGCGAGATTGGTGGGAAGATCTTTCATCAAGTGACAAAAAGCATGTGAAAAAGGTCCTGGGAAATTTGCCTTCTTTATTGGACATCCAACCGAATAATATGTTGATTGAAGCTGCCACAATGTTATGGGATGGAGAAAGATCCGTGTTTCTCTTTGGAAACATAGAAATGACCCCTCTCTTAGAAGAAATAGGGGGATTCGCTGGACTGCCTTGGGACAGTCCCGGTTTATTGGTGCCAGAAAACCGTACCGCTAGGGGGTTTATGAAAATAATGGGTATGAAAAAGAACAACGATTTGGAGTGCCTAAAGAAATCCTACATACCCTTTGACTATCTCTATGAACGATATGGTCATAGAAAATCCTATCGTATCTACCATGATGAATTCTCTATCAGACTACACAAAAGGGTTCGCGAGTCTAAGGCTGAGCATCTGGAACAACACAAGACTGATATAGAACTAATCAATGAATGGAAGGAAACAACTACTAGATCGAATGAAAGGTTAGAATATCTGGAGCAAAGTCTGATGGAGCTTGAAGGGAAGATGAGGAAAAGAGTCATAGACTGCCAGAATGCTGAAGGTATCGAAGGAGGACATCTAGCAAGGGCATACCTGCTGCTGGACATGAACGACCTGGGGAACCTGATCGATGGAGCCAAGAGAACCAGTCCAAGAGAAGGTCCTTCTGGGACCAAGTGGATTGGGTTTATTCGTTTTTTCTTTTCGAATGTAATAAGACCAAATGCCATTAGTGACTTACTTTATCGTCGTTTTAGATTCGTCTTTTATTGCGTTAAAGAAATGAAGCAATTATTGGCACTGAAGTTCTCTAAATTAACCATATCGCTAGGCCTACCTCGGGCACAACGAGGCTCCCAAATTAGGACGCGAATTTACATTCCTGCACTATGTGTTTAAATATTGCAAATACTCTTTTTGGAACCCTTACTGACTTGGTTAGCTTTTGTTTTTCTTTCCTTTTTGATTATTTCCATTCCCCAAGGTTGGTTCACACATACTGGCATCATCAGCATACCACACCAGATCCAGAGGCCCTCCACTCCTCCTCCTCCAAGTGCATCAAAAGGAAAATGGAAAGCTAAGATCGATAATATAAGTGGCGACAACACCGCACATGCTGAGAATGTGGAAACTTCAGATGGTCGAAGTACTCCGGCACCAAATGACTTGGTTTTGCGGCTTGAAAAGAAAATACTTGAACTACAAGGTGAGCTTGAGCAGGTCCGTAACTTGGCAAACCTCTCCCTCACACTAAACGTCCCAGATATCAACCATCCAAATACTCAAAACCCGGTACCTCCCCAGAATGCACCCAACCAACGCCCGCAGAATCCTCCCGTACCCCACCAATATACAACTCCTCCTCAAAATCATTTACCCATACCTACATCTCCTCAACATCAACATCTCCCCACTCAATATCCACAAACCACTTACCAGACTCCTCAGAATACCCCACAACCTATCCCTGATCCCCAAAATTCAACCAATGATCACCACTATACCTAAAATCCTGGCCTTCACCAAAGCAACCCTATATACGTGGAAACCTTACCCCACTCTACTCAACCAATCTCATATACACCAGAACCCGCCGAGAAGGACCTGCTTATTAAGAACATGGCAGAGGAGCTCAAGAAACTCACAAGCCGAGTTCAAGGTGTTGAAGGAGGCAAAGGAATTGAAGGTTTTAAATTATGAGGATTTGTGCATTCAGCCAGATGTGGAACTTCCAGAGGGTTACGAACCTCCTAAGTTTGAAATGTTCGATGGAATGGGTGACTCAAAGGTACATTTGAGAATCTACAGTGACAAGCTCGTAAGGGTTGGAAAGGACGAAAGGATTCGCATGAAGCTATTCATGAGAAGCCTCACTGGAGATGCCTTATCTTGGTACATAAGTCAAAATCCCAAGAAATGGGCTAATTGGGTAAGCATGGCATCAGATTTCATGGATAGATTGAGATTCAACACGGAAAATGCACCAGACATCTTCTATATCCAGAATCTCAAGAAGAAACCCACAGAGACTTTCCGCGAGTATGCTACTTGATGGAGGTCAGAAGCAGCGACGGTCAGGCCGGCATTAGATGAAGAGTAGATGAACAAGTTCTTTGACAGAGCTCTGGATCCACAATATTACGAAAGGTTAATGGTACTCGAGAATCACAAGTTCTCCAATATCATCAAACTCGGAGAAAGAATCGAGGAAGGTATCATAAGTGGAATGGTGACAAATTTCGAGGCACTGCAGGCCATGAATAAAGCACTACAATCAGGTGGCATATCAAAGAAGAAATGAGTGGGAATAGTAATAGTTGCCCAAGGCCCAAAAACTCCATTTGTATACCAAACACCTCCACCCACATATCAACCATCACCTCCCAGATATTCCCAACCTGCTACCACCTACCATACCTATAATTCCCAACCATCCTAGTATCAGTCACCTCCAACTCGTACAAACTACCAAAAACCCATGCATAATTTTGACCGCAAGCCACCCAGACAATACATCGCCATTGCTGAACCCATCGACCAGTTGTACGAGAGATTGAAAGCTGCTGGTTATGTCACCCCTATTCCTGCTGTGGCAATGGAGAATTCATCTCAATGGGTCAATCCAAACAAGACCTATGCATACCATTCCGGTATGAAGGGACAACTATTGACGAGTGCCGCACCTTGAAAGACAAGATCCAAACACTGATTGATAATAAGGTCATACAGGCAAAGGAAACCGAACCTAATGTCTGCAACAATCCCCTCCTAGATCATAGGAGTGAAGGGGTCAATGTGATAGAAACTGATGAAGAATGGGATCCCGAGGGATCAATTGGGCTTATTCGAGAAGCTGATGATCCGAAGAAAACTGCAGTCACGCTCAATCCCATTGTGGTGCAGGTGCAGCCACCAGTTGAAGTCGAGGTAGCCGCATCGGTTCCTTTTGAAGTAGAAGTAGACCCCACCTGCAGCAACACCCGCTCCATTTAAGATGGAGGTGGCCACACCTTTCACTGTAACGGTGGCATCCACACCACCCTTCAGTTCCAATGTTGTACCTTGGGATAATGTGGCCGAGGCTAGAAGAAAAGAAAGGTCGAAGCTGGAAGAATCCGATGTTGCACAAGGAATGACTAAAATAGGAAGGTTTTATACACCTGAACATTTGGGAGAAACCAGTAAGCAAGCTTCCAGCAAACCGCCTATTATTGAGACTGATCCGGATGACCTCTGGAGGAAAGTGCAGGCAAGGGAGTACTTTGTCGTTGATCACCTGAACAGGACTCCCGCCCAGATATCTATCTTGTCATTACTGCAAAATGTTGAGGCACACGAAAATTCTCTAATGAAGGTATTAAATGAAGCATATGTGCCCAACAACATAACTAGCGGAGAAATGGCCAACATGGTGGGGCAGGTGCTAGAAAGCCACAAGATCACTTTCCATGAGGACGAGTTGCCACCTAAAGGTTTAAGTCACAACAGGGCACTACAAATTACAGTGAAATGTGAAGATAAGTTTATCGCCACAATTTTGATAGATGGAGGATCCAACCTCACTATTTGCCCATTGACAACGCTGAAGAGGTTGGGCAAAGGCCTACATGAGATACGGGCAGGGACTATGAATGTGAAAGCATTCGATGGGTCACAAAGAGCCACGACTGGAGAAACCAACCTATGCTTGCAAATGGGTCCTACCTGGTTCGATGTTGAATTCCAGGTACTAGACATATCCGCCTCCTACAATTTGCTGTTGGGACGACCTTGGATACATGCCGCTGGAGCTGTCGCATCTAATTTGCACCAAGCGGTAAAATTTGAATGGAACCATCCAGAAGTGATCATCCATGGAGATGGGAACAACCCCATTTACACCAGTCAGATTGTTCTGGTGGTAGAAAACAGAAGGAAGTTAGGTGGAGAAACCTACCACCGTATCGAGCGTGTTAACGCGATTGAGAAGGATAAATGATGGAGTAGCAAAATAGAGAGCATACTGGCATGGGCAGGGTATGAACCTGGTAAGTGGCTTGGTAAAAAGCTTTAAGATATCTCCAAACCAGTACAACTGAAGCACCATGGCACAACCTTCAGGATCAGATATCAGTATAACTGGAAGGAATATCTGAATTGGTCGCCACCATAGCGTGGTCCATAATATCCTCTTGAGCAACCCGTGCCGCACCTGAATCAGACCTTCCATCAGGCTGATACAATATGGGGGTCAAAGGAAGAAGAAGCCTTGGCAGCATCGAGGAATTTGTTCTAGGAAGACGATGATATGGATTGTTGTGTAATAGTTTGAGGAGGAGGAGGAAGATGGCCTCACTATCCAGACAGTGGTGAAGGGAGCATCCCTCAAGAACTGGACCGCTAAACCATCAAGGGCCCGACGAGTCTCGAGCATTACTACTTCTTATCTTGATGAACTAATGACAGTGACATGTAATGAGACAACGCAACAGAAGGACAGTGACTCGTAAGAAATAGAAGAAGAGAATGTAATACATGGGGAAATAGTCAGAGAAGTGGGGAACTTTGAGAACAAGCCCAAGTCCAACCTGGACGAAACCGAGATAGTCAACTTGGGAGATTCTGAAACCGTCAAGTAAACCCGCATAAGCATCCATTTGTCACTGTCAGAGAAAGAAGGATACACTCGGTTCCTAAAAGAATATGAGGATATCTTTGCATGGTCATAGACGATATGACAAGGTTGAGCACATCCATAGTGGCTCACAAGTTACCTACAAATCCAATGTGTCCTCCAATAAAGCATAAACATAGGAAATTCAAGTCAGACATGAGCCTGAAAATCAAGGAAGAAGTTACCAAGAAAATCAAAGCCAAGGTCCTCAGGGTAGTTGAATACCCAACTTGGCTGGCCAACAATGTACCGGTTCCAAAGAAAGACGGGAAAGTCAGAGTCTGTGTTGATTATCGGGATCTAAACAGAGCAAGTCCCGAGGATGATTTCCCATTACCAAATATACACATTCTAATCGATAATTGTGCCAAGCATGAACTCCAGTCCTTTGTTGATTTCTTCGCAGGTTACCATCAGATCTGGATGGATGAAGAGGACGCCGAGAAAACAAACTTCATTACACCATGGGGAGTGTACTACTACAAAATGATGCCATTCAGTTTAAAAATGCTGGAGCCATCTAATGAGGGTCATGACAACCATTTTTCATGACATAATACATATGGACAATGTCATCATTAAATCAAAGAAGGCCACATATCACATAGCAGACTTGAGGAAATCCTTTGACCGGTTGCATAAGTATAACCTGAAACTTGTCACGACCCAAAATCCATAAGGTCGTGATGGCGCCGGACATCATTGTCAGGCAAGCCAATCATTAAATAGTTAAGTTAAATTTTTCCTGTTTTAGCATTTATTAAAATCATTACCTTTCACTTTATTACATAATAACTAAATAAAATCTGTTAAGTAAACACAATGGTTTAAATATTCCATTTTAGCAAATATATCCAACACATTCCAGAACCCGGTGTCACAAGTACATGAGCAAATTCTAAGAATTTCACAAATACTACAAGCTTGTCCGAAATACAAATTGGAAAAGGAATTTAGACTGGAAATAAATACGATATGAGGGAGACTTTGTCAGCTGCAGATCGCCCCCGGATGATGCAGCTCGCCTAAGTCTCCAACCAGCTACGTCTCTATGAAAGTACCTGTGCAAAAAATGCACAACAAGTGTAGCATGAGTACGAAAACAACGTGTACTCAGTAAGTCGCCCACCTAACCTCAGAGAGGTAGTGACGAGAGGTCGAATTAGACACTCACTAAGGTCGAACATATTAATTTAACAGAATATGATGAACACGGTAGGCATGTAAAGGTAGTAAAGCAACAAATATATAAGACACTGAAATCCAAGTAAATACTGGAAGTAAATAAACAGTTACAACTTCCTCATTTTCCCCAAATATCTTAAATAAATAATTTCTTCTTTGTTTCCCCCCAAATATCTTAAATAAACAATTACTTCTTTATTTCCTCCCAAATATCTTATCACTTCAAATCCATGAAAAACATTTAACAATTTGGCATGCACATACAGGATAAGGTCAACCGGCCTGAGCCATCATAATAATCATCTCTGTGCACTGCTGAGGGTTGAATGGCCCGTACCATAAGTGCACCTTTTACTAAAATAATCATGTCTATGCACTGCCGAGGGTCGAACGGCCCGAACCATAAGTGCATTTTTCAATCCGCCGTGGCGTACGACCCGCTCCCATGAGAGTGGGGGAAATAACACTCTGTTCGCGGAATGTAAATTGCGAAGCGGTCACCTGCAGTCATGCACAATCAACAGTCCACCCCGACTACATCGGGAAAATAAATACTCAAGAAAATGAAAATTTTCTCTTTTAAAAATCACAAAAATAGTATTTAAATCTTTTCTCGAAATTCATTTGCCAAGTTTAATAATATTCAATAATATAACCTTATCNAATGATATAACCTTATACAGAATACAATTATCCATGGGAGAAATCAATTCTCTTTCTAGATGATTAAGAAAATGAATTATAGTCTCCTTTAATTATTCAATTACGATTTCGATTATATTAGCAGTCTAGTATTACATGCAAGATCACATGTACAACAGGTAAGGCATGCTAGTGGGTCCTAGGCTACCCAGACAGGCATAATAGTAGCTACGCACGGACTCCCGTCACCTCGTGTGTACGTAGCCCCGCAGATAGTAGCACATACTTAATTAGTTTACCTAGGGGGACAATTCCCCCTCACAAAATTAGAAAGGAGACTTACCTCGCTCCGAAGTCCCATAACCGGCTTCCAATCCCTTCCGACGACTCCAATGGACCAAATAATGGGCAAAGCTCATTGTCCGCTTCAGCGGCTTCGCAGGTGCGGAAACTCCCTCGCACCTGCGCTCCCTACCAAACCAGCAAACTTTCGCACTTGCGGCTCCGCACTTGCGACCCAAGCCTCGCAGGTGCGGTCACACCAGATGACAGCAACCTCAACCTTCTTCAAACTCCAAACTTGACCCGTTAATCACCCGGAATCCATCTGAGGCCCCCGGGAACCCGTCCAATTACCCCAACCTGTTCCAAAACATAGTGCGGACTTGCTCGAGGACTCAGATTACATCAAACAATGCCGAAATCACGAATCACTCTAAAATTCAAACTTTCAGAACTTGAAATTTCAAACTTCCACATTCAATGCCGAAACCCATCAAATCACGTCCGATTAACCTCAAATTTTGCACACAAGTCATATTCGACATTACAGACCTGCTCCAACTTCCAGAATCGCATTCCAACCCTGATTTCAAAATTTCCACTTTCGGTCGGATTTCTCAAAAACCTTTAAATTTCTATCTTTAGCCAAACGACTTCAAAATAACCTACGGACATCCGAATTCACTTCCGATCACGCTCCCAACTCCAGAATCACCATACGGAGCTATTCCCAGGCTCGGAATCCCAAAATGACATCAATATCACTGAAATGCACTTCAAGCCAAACTTAGGAATTTTTTTCAAAAATGCTGACTTCCACAATACACGCCGAAATGCTCCCGGGTTATCGAAACCCCTATCCGGACATACGCCCAAGTCCGAAATCATCATACGAACCTGCAGAAACCTTCAAATCCTGATTCAGAGGCCGTTTACTCAAAATTCCAATCTTAGTCCATTTCTCCAACTTAAGGCTTCTAAAATGAGAATTTTCTTTCCAAATTGACTCTAAACTTCCCGAAATTCAATTCCGACCACACCTACAAGTTATAATACCTGAAACAGAGCTGCCCATGACCTCAAACTACTAAACGACGCGCTAGATCTCAAAATAACCGGTCGGGTCGTTACAAAACTAAATCCCGCAAAGTGTGCATTCGGGGTTCCTGCCGGAAAGTTATTGGGATTCATCGTCAGTCGCCGGGGAATAGAGTTGGACCCGTCAAAGGTCAAATCCATCCAAGAATTACCACCACCAAATAGAAAGAAAGATGTGATGAGTTCCCTAAGACGCCTCAACTACATCAACCGTTTCATAGCACAATCCATAGTAATATGCGAGCCGATTCTCAAGATGCTGAAGAAGGACGCTGCAACCAGTTGGACCGAGGATTGTCAAAAGACTTTTGACAAGATCAAGGAATACTTGTCCACACCACCAGTTTTAGTCCCACTGGAGCCGGGTAGACCACTGCTACTCTACCTTGCAGTGTTAGATGGAGCTTTCGGTTGTGTTCTAGGGAAACATCACGAGACAGGAAGAAAGGAACACACCATCTACTACTTGAGTAAGAAGTTCACTCTTTATGAGGCACGATACTCTCTCCTAGAATGCACTTGCTGTGCTCTAACCTGGATAGCTCAGAAGCTACGACACTACTTTTGTGCTTATACTACATATCTCAGTTCGAGAATGGATACCATGAAATACATCTTTCAAAAGCCCATGCCTACTGGAAGCTGGCCAAGTGGCAAATCTTGTTGAGTGAGTTCGACATCATCTCTGTAACTCAGAAGGCATCCAAAGGACAAGCATTGACAGACCACCTTGCTGAAATTCCTGTGGGAGGAGAATACGAACCAGCCCCTGAAAACGTATTTTCCTGATGAAGAGGTATCATTCATAGGAGAAGACATTGCTGAAACCTACAATGGTTGGAGAATGTTTTTTGATGGAGCTGCGAATTTCAAGGGAGTCGACATCGGAGTCGTCTTAGTATCAGAAACTGGTCAGCATTATCCTGTGTTTGCAAAACTCAGATTCCCATGCACTAACAACATGGCGGAATATGAAGCTTGCATATTAGGGCTTAACCTGACTGTTGATATGAACATTCAGTAACTGCTGGTGATCGGGGATTCAGATCTGCTTGTGCACCAAGTACATGGAGAGTGGGCTACCAAGAATTCCAAGATACTTCCATATCTGTATCATGTACAAGAAATGAAGAAGAGGTTCACAAAGATAGAATTCCGCGTCCCTAGAATTCAGAATGAATTCGCAGACACATTGGCCACCTTGTCATCAATGATACAACATCCAGACAAGAATATCGTCGATCCCATTCTGGTGAGGATCCATAAGCACTGTCCCGAATCTTGCATAAGCACTGTCCCGAATCTTGCATAAGGCTAAGCACTGCCTTCTCTTTGCATGAGACTAAGCACTGTATCAAATCTCGTACTAGTCTAAGCACTGTCTCTCTTGCATTGTTCTCTTCTAAGTCCTGCCCTCAACTTCACACAAGACTAAGCTCTGTCTTGCTTCCTCTAGCATCATATCTCTGTAACTCATGGGCTGAAATATAGCAAACTTGTCCAAATACGTCATAGTCTGAAGGCACCATCCTCATAGCCAGAAGACATTATGCAATGGCTTGAGGATCTCTCAAACTTGCATATCATTATTCAAAGGCGTCATGGTTCGGAAGCACCATGTTCATGGCCCGAGAACATCATTTCATGGCCTACGAATCCCCTACCGCACAACTCATGGACCGGGACGTCATCCTCAACCGTCCAAATACAATTTTCATGGTCTGAAGGAAATTTGCATCATGTCTAAATTTACGCAAAGTTATACGTATTTGCTTGCAGTACATCTTTTGACTTGCAGGTGGCCCAGTGAGTAACTGTTATCCCAACAGGAGCAATCCTGCTTCAGCTCCCTCAGGCTATTTCAAACCTAACCACTCACCACAACCATTTCATCTTATTCGAAACCTTGTATCCGTCCGTGTGATAACGTCATCGGTATATTTCACCGGTGGATCTAGAACTACACACGCCCTGATTCCTGTAAAACCAGGGATATGTAGGCAGCTCAGAAATCAGAGTGTGGCCTATATCTCTCAAATCGCTCTATTCGGTCAAAAATGGCCACCATATCTTTACCCGACAACTCTTTCATCTTTCCCGGGTAAAGAGGGGCAACTGTTGATACCCAATTTTTTCCTATATTATTTTCAACATGTATATATATTTTCAAAATAATGCATGAGCATCAATTAATATTTTTTCATAATTCTCTGTAATTTTAAAGGATTTTAATTAATTTATTCCATCATTTTATTATCTAAATAATTAATAATCACATCACAAATGATTTTATAATAATTTTATTGCTTATTTTTTATCATTTATATTTATATTAAGCTTTAACCATTTTATGCCTAATTATATTTACATCTTTAGGTTATAATTGCAATAACTTTTCAATAATAGCCAATGTGTATATAATTACTTTATTTTTACAAGAAAATGATCTTTCATATTTTTATATTATTAAGTAATTATTTAAATCATTTTTATGCACAAACAACATTTTTCATCACTTATTAACTATTTTTATAAATTATTTCTATTAAATTAAATGGGTATTTAACATACAACCTCTTTTATTAATATTTCGGACCTTAGCCCAGTAAGTACCCCAGCCCAATAACCCATTACCTATTACCTATTAACCATAACCCAAACCCAATACCCAATTCTTATAACCCGCCGCAACCTAAGAACCAATCCTGGCCGTTAACCTTAGAAGATCAACGGTCCAGAAACCCCTTTCCTTTTTTAATTACACCCCTAATCCTAACCTTACCCCATTTTCACAAACCCTCCGCCTCTGAATCCCTTTCTTCCCTCTTTTCTCTCTCACCCCCTCCTAACCCTAGCTCGCCGTCACCAAAACCCCTTCGATTCATGGGTTTTTTCTTCAATCTCCGGCCTTATCCGACCTCATATCTCTACTGGTGTTGTGATTCTCATGCTACTTGATAGATTCTCAAGAGATTCAAACCAGACTTGGTTCAAATCTCTCTTTTCTCGACTAATCCATCCGTATTCACTCCGATGTCTGTGAGTAATACTATTTTCATGTTTTACGGCTTCCAATCTCTGGTTCAAACCAGATTTGACTCACTTCTGTCTATTTTTTCCATAAACCTAACTATTTCTGGCTAAATCAGTTCGCATCTCTTTAGATCTGAAGTGTTTTGAGTTTGTTTGGTATTTTTCCTTTAAGATTCTTCTGTTTTTACTATTATTGTCAATCGATTTCACTTTTCCCTAAAGCTAGGGTTTTGATTTCTAATAGGGTTTCTACAAAATGTTTTAAACGTTTATGTATTTTTCAAGTCTGGTTTTCTTCTTTGCTTTTTCGACTGATTTTACTTGAGTTTCATCTCTATGTTTTGATATTCTTAGGGTTCTCAATTACTCGACTGTTTGTTATCGTATTTTGCCGTTTACCTTAGTCCTGCCAATTAAAATGATTAATTGATCTACTGGCGTAATTAGGGTTTTGAAACTGTGTTTTCCTTAATACTGGTATTTCCTTATTAGATTCTTTCCTTATGTGTGATTAATAATTGGTACTTCTTTCCTTAATTCCTTTTACTGGCTTGATTTATGTGCTTTGATTATTAGAACTGACCTATTTTTGATTTCTAGACTTACTGCTTACCTTATTTAACCCTCAATCTTGTCTGCTGATTTATTCCGTGAAAGACTCTCCTTAATTTAAGTAGTACTTACTGTTAATTGATTCATGTTAACCCTAATTGATTGATTGATTGATTTTGCATACCTTACCTTATTTAGTTTTACTCTACTGTATGCTATAAAAACCTTTCATTGTTCTGATTTCAAAGAGGCTTACACACTTACACGAACACCTACCTACACACAGAGAGGCACTTCACAATTTCTTTACTGAACAATTCTTACAATTCAAAATTCTTAAAGCTGTATGTTCTCTCCTAAGCTTGAGTTCTTTCTATCTCTCTGATTTGCTGCACTGTTAGCCGGCTGGAAGCTAAGGCTAAACTCTCTAGATCCAAGCAGCCATTATATTCCTGTTTACTTTCTTCCTAACTGGTATGCCTTAACTCATGTTATCTTGTTCTATTTTATATGTTTATGTGATTTGTTTGTTTCAAACCTCAACATGCTTCTGTTTGATACATGATTCCTGTCTATTCCTTTCTCAACTACTATATCTTAGTTCTTATTATCTTGTTATGTTCCCTGTGCTTGTATGATTAGCTTATTTCAACCTTAGCATGCTTCTGTCTGATCTATGATTCCTTCTTACTTCCTTTTATACTAGTATGCTTTAGTTCCTGCTACCCTGTCATGTTCTATGTGTTTGTGTGGTTAGTTATTTCAAACTTCAACATGTTTCTGCTTAATACATGCCTATATGATCCACTTAGGGATATTTTCTAAACTAAAGCCTGAATAATCAGTTGTATGTTCCCTGTTCCAAACATGACTAGATATTGCAATCATGTAATTAATGTATGGCCAATTCTGTCTGTTAATTCAAGTGTCCTTGATCTTTTGTGATTGCTTTAAATACTGGTACAATATCTATGTTTGAATAAATACCAATCTGTTTGAACCATATGCTGAATATGGATTCTGTTTATTTCTTGGTACATCTTTGTTTGCAACCATGTAATCTGAATCTGTTTGCTTATGGAAATTTATTTGTTTTCCAAATTGTCCCCTTTACCCCCTATGTACTGGTTTTCAACCTTCTACTCTTAGTTATCTAGGTTACTACCATCCCTAGTGTGAGCACTGCCTAGGGTCCTTGAGATCCGAACTCTGACCCATTGGGTTTGGTCTTCCAATCTTTTATGAACTGTTTCTTTAAGTGTGGTCCTGGTGTGAGCATTGCCCTGGGTCCCTGAGGCCCTTGGGAACTTTGACACACTAGGAACCTTATTCTATGTGCCATGGATGGATCCTTCTGTATACTTCAGACTTGCTTTGCTTGAAGGCCTGGTTCCCAGGTTTATATTGGGCCTATTAAGGCTCCCTATGGTATAATGAATTTTTTTGTGTAGTTTATTCATTATTGGGCTGTAATAATGCAATAATCTCTGTAATAAACAGATCTGGGATTATTAGTAAAAGTTGTTTTTTTTATATATCTTTGTTTAAAAACTGGGTAGAAATCCTGCGTATGTGCATGTTACTGTTCATTTAGAGATCCTGCCTATAGGATATTTTGCTGACTGTTTGTGACTCTGAATCTTCATATTTTCGGCATATTAGACACACTGCTTATAGATCTTTTGTTAATTCTGCATTAGAATCTATGTTCATAGGATCTACACATATTTCCAATCTCAACGTGCATTATTGATCATGTATATAGGATCATATTTGTATGAGTTAATAAACTTTCCTGGTGGCTTGTCTAAAATTCTGCCCACATGTGATTCATAAAATTCATGCCTATAGGGATTAAAAATCAGTTTCAACTTAGATATCATGCCTATACGAGATATAAAAATCAGTTTTCTTCAATTTAGATACCATGTCTATAGGAAATAAACAAATCAGTTCGAACACTTAGAAATCATGCCTATAGGAGTTAAATTAATTCTGCAAATTAGAAAGCACGCCTATAGGATCTAAAAAGATAAAACCTGTCTTTATGAGCAATTCGCTTAGAAACCATGTTATAGGTCTATAAGTAACAGTTGTAGATGCCATGCCTATAGGATTCTGCTCTGGTTATCACTTAGGAAAACTTGTAGGGGTTATTAAGAATTCTGGTTCTAAAAACTGTGATCCCTTGCTGCTTGAAATTTACCTAGATTCAGGGCTTAATAATATCAGTAGGCAAGCCAGTAGGTCCCAATGCTCGTTTTAATAAACTGGTTTCTTACATTCTGTTTATGCCCATCTAGATATCCTGCCTATAGGATCCTAAATTAATGAAATTTGCTGATTTAACTGCGTGCATTTGTTGTTACTTGTGGAGGTTAACATGAGCCCTTATTTTCTCCTTACATGATAGTCCTATCTGAATTTTATTTGTCGCGTAGATTTTTCTCATTTTTAAGCAATATAGGTCAGTCTAGAGCTACCTTATATAGAGGTCCTAAACACCTCCAGGACCATAGGTAAGGGACGGGTAGTGCACGCATAAGGCACGAGTTAGAAGCTACTAGAACGCTTAAGTAACAACTGAAAGATAGTGATTGGGTAGTAAAGGAAATGATGACCCGTGCGCTAATACTATGTGTAGCACCCCAGCTTGGGGAAAGTTACCAAGTATTGCATGAAAATGATCCTATAGGCTAAAAAACTTAGGACCCCTTTTAATTCATGTTTTGAAATAATAGTTGTCTAAATTGCTTTATTTTCCTTTAAGACTAATTCGCTTAATTAAGTTCGTCCGGGACCCACCGTTGTGGACCTCGAGGGGTGCCTAACACCTTTCCCTCAAGGTAATTTCGAGCCCTTACCCGATCTCTGGTGATGTAAACTAGTTTCATGAGTTAACTGCTCTAGGTGCCCTAACACACCTTAATCCGTTAGGTGACGACTCTTCAAATCCCATACACCATCCCAAAAGGAAGGGAGTTGTCCCAAAAATGTCGAAACCCAATTTCGCGCGAGAAAATAGGGGTACGACACCGCGTGCTCTCGATCATCTTACCAGATCACAATCCCTTGGACCACTTTGGCTGTCTCTCTAACTACACAACTTGTACGGTCATAGTACTCTGAACTATCTCTAATGACTACATTATGATCTGTACTACATCATCGTCTATTCATACAAAGTGAACATAAAGTGGATCTTATATGTATCAAGGCAAACCGTATGTAAGGCGCACTACAACCATTAGTGTCTAGTGGTACGTACGCTTAGCTAAGCAGACCGTCTGTATAGCTCACATAATCTGGTTTGGCTATGCGTTCTCCTAGCTGCCACTAACACCCTTACTGTCCATTTATGCGTTCACTAGTGACCGTCCATAACTCCCATACTTATGTATGTGCAACATCAAACAACATTCAACAATCAACAATCAACAATCTGTAAGCTAGGTACTCGTACTTTTAAGAAAAAACTCGTCTGGTACTCTTTGTAACTCATGATTCTTTTTTGCTAATTCGTTTCCTTTAAACCTCTTCTTACGTTCATTATTCATATCTTACTTCCCTTAGCTTTGTTCGTGTCTATCCTAGGATGTGCACGGTTATAACTTGGCCCTCTTACAGTATGATTCTACAACTTATCTAACTTTATCTTCTTCTACTTTCATGTTACCATTCGTTGGTTAGCTCGTTTGTCCGAAATCTTTAATCTACTCGTGTTTTGGCAGCTTATTACCTTTCTTGACTTATATTATTATCTCCCTAACATTAGGGAGGTTATGGTTATCTTTGTTTAACTATCATGGTTTGTTTCTAGAGATTAAGTCATTCTATTGAATGTGCAAGACCTCTAGCTCGTTAAGTCGTTTATAGGTAACAATTAATCAGAGATTACACTTCTTGTGTTGTATACAATACACGCTTCCCGGAGCTCTACTCATCTCTAGGAAATATCTATGAAGGACAACTACAAACATCTTACAACTTATCTAGACTGAATCCATGAACTTATAGACAACCTTAATCCATTGACAAAGAGCATACACAAGAACTTGTCCCCTTGGATCTCTTATAGGGGTGACATGACTTACGAATCATGCCGAAAGAAAGAAGGATGACCTTACATACCTCAATCGTAGTTGTTCTTCACGATACCACAAGTGATTCACCAATACGGTGTTATACAAGATGAAAACATAGCTTTTATCAATATTAAGAGTATATCGATGGCCGATGAGCGACAAGCTTGTATACAAAATCGGGAAGCACCTCCCCTACTTCTATCTACATTCCGTATTCTCTTACCAACATCAACAACAAAATAATAACATTGACCACATCATATCCAAGCTATTTCACCTATTTCCAACCTCAACATATCACAAACATGTCTTCAAACTAGTCCACTAAAACAAAACACTTTAAATACGATTTCCGACCTTTATCTCATGAGTTCTTAATCAAACAAAACTTCAAAGACTTCATTAAACTCTTATTAATGTAGGAGAGTGTAAGTCTTACCTTGTATGCACAAATAAACCCCCATATACCTTGCTTCAACTTGAAGTAATTTCAATATCACCACAACAAGGGAAGGATAAGTTTTCTCTTACACTTATATGATCTCCAAGGAAAAACCAATTTGATTTCTTATAGAACTTTAGTTGAATGGTAGGAGAAGATCTTGGGAGATATTTAGGATCTTAGGGTTCAGTTTTGGGCGAAAAATAGGGTTGGGAAAGGTCTGCATCTCTTTAATAGAAAGGTGGAACTTTCTACCGCCTATTTAGGTCCCAATTGGGGCTGTCAGCGCAATCTCGCAAAAATGTGAATATCTCTCTACTCCGATATTGTATCAGCGAACGGTTTAATAATATGGAAACTAGACTTGTATACCTTCAATTTGGTGGGTGGATAACCCATAACTCTAAGTATATTGAGAGAAGAGTTCAGTGACATTAGTCTCAAATTTTAGTAAACTTGTAAAAGTAACTTGCGATAACTTTTGCCTATTTTTGTTTAACAACTTACTTGACTTTAAAACTTACCATACAAATATTACTTGATTCAAATACCTCATCACATGAGCTTCTTACCATCTTAAATACTCCTGGTCTTAATATTCTCGATTTGCCGACTTGATGAACTTGTTTTCTTCATTTCGTTTAGCCTCCAATCCTCACAACACTTACTTATCACTTGCTTAAATATCATAAAACACGTGTAACCTTAAATATAACCTTATTCTCCTGGATTACATCAATTAACTTATGGCACACTGGACGTATGAAAATACAGGGTGTAACATTAGCTCAGTCACGACACAAACGACATAAGGTGCAAAGTGTAGCGTACTAGGCATGATCTTACGTGCTTATAACCTCAAAATAAATTTTTCTCGTACTTAAGTCGACTAACTTATGACGAGCATGACGTACAAAGGTACGGGGTGTAACATCCTCTCATCTTAGAAATATTCATCCTCGAATATTGGCTCTATCTATCTACCTTCCTCGCGACTATCATCCTTATCCAAAGCCATTTATTTACGAATGTTACTGACTTATAGAGTTATAGTTACGAATTTTATCACGTTTCTCATTCTCTTTTGGTTTAATTTTAGATAACACATTCTAATCCCGCTCACAATTTACAAATCGGGCTCCCTCTTGACCCTCGCCATAATCTTATGCTAGAAGTCATCGTCCTATTTGTCGAACTTTCGAACATATAATCCCTTTCTAAAGGTTATCATTTTCCTTGTCATGATCATCGCTTAGTAATCTTACCATGTCTAGGTCACTTAGTTCTTATTATGATTTACATCTTATCTTGGGAGTTCTAGGATCTCTAAGATACTACCCGATTCATTATCTTATTTAGCCTTTCTACCCCTTAACGATACTTCACTATGACTCATATTGGATACGACATTCTATATCCATAACTAATTGAGTTAACTACATCTTCTAATATCATACTAAATATATAAAGGCTTACTAATGTATAGGTAATATACCTTAATACCTCTATGATGAGGTCTCAAAGTCCCACTGATACCCTAATGCATACATTTTATTCGAGTATCCGCTCGAGCCTGATGCTCTCCTTCTATCTTTGCCACGCTGAAATGAAGGTATTAAACCCATAGGCAGTCCGAGCGACTGCTACCCTCGTGACTCAATGTCGGACAATTTCGTGCTAAATGCCATAGGGTGACGTATCTGAAACAAGCATACGTACCTCATGAGTACGGTCCCACGTGTCTCCTTCGCCACTGCTCACATCGAGGTATTTTCATTTGTCCAACACTCTCTTGATCTTGCACTCCTTGTGCCTTGATACTTGACCTATTCAACTGAGTCATCTGAGAATGTTGGGTCTCATGAGGCCTGGATAAATTTCCCCTACCTTTGTTGCTGACTGAACTCGTCTTCTCTGAGACCTACTACTACTCGCTGCCTCTACATACTCGCAACTAGTCTGTCTCTCTTACCTTGCTGCCTATCTTCAACTTGCTCTATCTGCTGTCGTTGTTTATGATCCTCTATATTATGGGTGAATGCTTGAATTAAAGATTAGTACATATTGTTATTCAGCGAGTATGTGATACAAGCTTCGACTAGATCTGGTGTTAGCCCTGCCACAAACCAATGTATCCTAGATCACATCATATCAACCAAAGATGGGGCATACCTGCCGAACGAATCAAACCTGAAACTTTACTCGTGAACACTCAGGTCACCCTACTGTAGAGATAAAAGCTGATCAACCTTGGCCTCCCAAATCTCCAATGGTAATTAATGGTCCAGGAAGGCTCTAGAGAATTCTCCCCACTTTGCTGGTTGTTCATTCTGCCCTCCGGATAATTCCCATGAACCATACTAATACACAACAATATCTCGTAGCCTGAAAGCTACTAAATCCATCACCCCCATCTTGTATGCATGCATAACTCGAAGATCCTGTAAAGTTGGTCAATAAAATCCTAGGGATCCTCATACTGATCCGTCTCCATGAACTCTAGAGGGCTCAAAGCAATAAACTCGCTGACCCTCGAACTTCCAGGACCCATAGAAGGTTCCACACTAGTTGGCCCTCTAGTGTGATGCTGTGTAGCTACTAACTGCATCAAAAAGATGCACATCACTTCTGAGATCCTAATTAGTAGGGACTGGTGGGGGTACTGGAGATGCTGGAGCTCTATGAAGCTCCCCTAGTGCTGGTGAAGTAGGGGATAATCGGGAAGACGGCTCAACCGGAACCTCAATAGCCTTACCCTTCTAACTAGTTGTAGCTCTTCAAGCATCTATGTACAACATTTATCGAATAAGAGTTAGACATTGACTCCTTATGACTCATATCTATACAACATGATGTGGATTAGAAAGAAGGGTAACCAATCCTAAATTCCCTATAGCTCTCTATTTATAAATATGGTGCACAACACATCCATAAACAAGACTTTACTAGAAACAACTTTGTACTCCCAAAGACACGTCCTACTCCGATACCAAGTTTGTCATAACCCAACCTAGGTGAGATGTGGCCGGTACCAGGGGTTGTATTGGCTCAAGCGAACCACTTTGCAACTCTTGAATGCAAGAGGTAACCAATAACGTACATAGGATGACATGGCCGAACTCTATCGTACTATAAGCTATCATGGCCAACATGGCCACAACTCGTAATATATCATAGGTGGGCAAGCATCATATCATCTAGCCATCATACTCAAAAAATTAATACATGTTCGAGCCAAAGAGGCCACTATGAGTATCAATACTGGACAACCCAAAAGGAAAACATAAACGAGTGCCGGCAAGGCCACTGACATACTGTACATACTTAACATGTGTCTATAAAGCCTCTAAGAGTATTTGACATCAAACATGGTCAGGATAGGGCCCATGCCTACCCATAAGTCTGTAGCAAAACTCTAATACCATGATCTCCAGACTCGGCTGCACTTTGAATGAAATGGAATCTTATCATTCCTCCGCTGAACATCAACCCCGTCTACAGTGAGGGCTCGTCAAACTGATTACCATCACCTACAAGCATGAAATGTAGTGCCCCAACAATGGGACGTTAGTATAATGAAATGTACCAAGTATATAAGGCATAAAACAATATATATAATTTTGGAAACTAAAGAACATGAATGAATTCAATAGAATCTGTACTGAAAGATAATAATAAGAGTGGACTTACCATGTACTCTCGATCGGCTTACCAGATCACAATCGCTTGTACCGCTTGGTACCACTGTCTAACTACACAACTTGTACTGTCATAGTACTCTAAACTATCTCTAATGACTGGATTTCTGATCTTTTACTACATCGTCATCTATTCACACAACCTAAACATATAGTGGTTCTTATGCGTCACAAGGTAGACTGTCTATGAGGCGCAATACAACCATAAGTGTCTGGTGGCACGTACCCGAATATAAACAGACCATTCACGACTAACATACTCAGGTTTGGATATGCGTGCTCCAGGTCATCCATAACCACCCTTATTGTGCACCTATGAGTTCACTAGCGATTGCCCATAGGGCCCATACTTATGTATATGCAACATCAAGCAATATTCAACAATCAATAATCTTTAAGTTGGATACTCTTACTTATAAAATAATAAACTCGTCCATTAATCTCGGTAACTCATGATTCGTATTTGTTAACTCGCTTCCTTTGAACCGCTTTTTATGTTCATTACTCGTATCCTACTTCCCTTAGATTTAGGAAGTTCATGTTTATCAAGGACATGTACGGCCATCACTGGCCCTATTACAATCTGATTCTACAACTTATATAACTTTATCTTCTTCTACTTTCATGTTACCATTCGTTGGTTAGCTCGTTTGTCCGAAATCCTTAATCTACAAGGGGACTCGTGTTTAGGCAGCTTATTAACTTTCTTAAATTATATTCCGCTCTCTCTAACATTAGGGAGGTCATGACTTTCTTTCTTCAACTACCATGATCTGTTTCTAGCGTTAAAGTCATTATATTGACATTGCAATACCTCTAGCTCATTAAGCAGTTTTTAGGTAATAATCAATTGGAGAATACACTTATTGTCTTATATACAATACAAGCTTCCCGGAGCTCTACTCATTTTTAGGGAATATCTGTGAAAGATTACTACAGACCACTCACAACTTATCTATATTAAGTTCATGAACTTGTAAATGACCTTAATCTGTCGACAAAAAGCATAAGCAAGCACTTGTCCTCTCGAAGAATGATGTGAATTACGAAACCATGCCAAAAGACGGAAAGAAGACCTTACATACCTCAACCATAGGTATTCTTCATGATACCACAAAACACTCACCAATACGTTGTTCTACAAGATGAAACCATAGATTTTATCAATATTAAGAACATATAGATAGCCGACGAACGATAAAACTTGCATATACAAAATCGAGAAGCACCTCCCTACTTCTCTCTACTTTCCTCAAGCCCTTAACAACATCAACAACATAAGAACAACATTAACCACATCATATACAAGCTATTCCACCTATTTCCAGGCTCAACACATCATAAACATGGCTTCAAAATAGTCCACTACAGCACAACACTTTAAATACGATTTTCGACCTTTATCTCATGAGCTCTTAATCAACCAACACTTCAAAAACCTCATTAAATACGTATACATTTAGGATAGGGTGCGTCTTACCTTGGATGCACGAAATTATCCCCCTTATACCTTGCTTTAACTTGCAATAACTTCAATCTCACCATAACAAGGGAAGACCAAGTTTTCTCTTACACTTGTATGTTCTCCAAGGGAAAAACCACTTTCATTTATTATAGAACATTACTTGTGTAACGACCCAACCAATTTTTTATCGAGAGTTCTAATGGTGTTCCATATTTCCATGCTCCCGAAGTACTATGGGGATCCGTCTCATGTGTTAGATTTCATCTCGGTACAGTTGGACAAGGAGTTGAATTATTTTAAAGAGCAGGTAGCTATCTTGGATAGGCTGATTTGCAAGTTGAGTTCAAAGAATATTCCATCAGTGAAGGTTCAGTGGAGAGGTCAATCGATCAAAGAGGAAACTTGGGAGATCGGGCATGATATGCAAAGATGATATCCTCACCTTTTTGGCACTCCAACTATGTCTCTGTACTCATTCGAGAATGAACATTTGTTAAGAGGGGGAGAACGTAATGACCCGACTGGTCATTTTTTGTGTTTGAGACCCGTTTCCCCTTTTGAAGCTTTCTGTATGTGTATTTGTGGTTATGTAACTTGGGGAGATGGTTGGTTTGGTTTCAGGGAGGTTTTGGGTTGATTTGGAACACTTTGGAAGCTTAGGTTGGAAGAGTTAATCGAGGTTTGAATATTGTGAAGACAAAACGATATTTTGATGGTTCCAATAGGTTCATATGGTGATTATGGTCTTAGGCATATTCCCAAAATTTAATTCGGAGGTTCCTAGGATGAATTGACTCTTTTGCCGAAAGTTGACAATTTGTAAGTTTAGAATTTCTAAGTTTGACCATGAATTGACTTTGTGACTATCGGGTTTGGATTTTGATTCAGTACTTGGAATAGGTCCATTTTGTCATTTGGAACTTTTGTGCAAAGTTTGGTGTCATTCCGAGTTGACATTGGTAGTAATCATACGCTTGGTTGTGATTTTAGAATTTCTTGAGTTTCATTGTGAATTCTATGCGTTTTGTTGTTCGATTCGTTGTTCTGCATATTATTTTAGTGCTTTGAGCTCGTGACCGAGTTTGTATGATATTTCTAGACTTGTGTGGATGTTTGGTGTAAAGACCTGATGCTCGGATGAGCTTCAGACGCATTTCAGAGTGTTTTGAACTTGTTCCAAATTTACTGGGTTTTGGCTGGTGTTACAGGTCTCACAAATGCGTACACCAGTTCACATTTGCGATAGCCGGATTTGCGATGGTCATGTCGCAATTGCGATGAGGTAGGGAGAGGCAAGCTTTGCATTTTCGAAGCCAACCTCGCAATTGCAAAAAAAAGGGATCTGAGCAAGGGGATAGCATTTGCATTCGTTTGATCGCTTTTGTGATGGAGACAGACTTCGCATTTGCGGAGTTCTGGTCGCATTTGTGGCATTTTCGGGGTTGATCACTGCCTGCTTTTGTGAGCCAAGGGTCGCATCTATGAACCCAAGGTCGCAAATATGACTTCTACAGCTAAACAAACAGTTGGGATTTCGGGACTTAGTCTCATTTTATCACATTTTGAGCCTTAGCTCGGTGGGAGGCGATTTTTTTGAGGGGATTTCACAAATATCCATTGGGTAAGTAATTTTGACTCAATATTTCTATTATAACTTGATTACTTATGGATTTTAACATCAAAACCATGTAATTTGAAGGGAAATTTTGGGGATTATGGCTATGTTATGAAAAAATAAAAATTTGAGATTTGGGAGTCCACTTGAATATGGAAGTGAAAAACAATCAAATATTTGGACTCGTGGGGTTATGGGTAGTTGAGATCTACCCCTTGACTCGGGTTTATGACCGGGCGAGCGCGGGGTTTGCTTTTGCTGACCTTTTAAGTATTGTGTAAAGATCTCAACTTTATTAATCAAAATTAATTTCCCTTGTATTATTTGATATTATGAAGTTATTTTTGGCTAGATTTGAGCTGAGATGAGGTGAATTTTAAAGGAAAAGCATTTTTAAGTATTGATTGGGGTTATTTGAGGTAAATATCTTGCATAACTTTGTGTAGGGAGACTATTCCGTATTATTTGATGTAAATTGCATTATTGTGCTATTTGAAACGACATGTACACGAGGTGACAAGTGTGTAAACGGGTGTATGTGTGGTATATAGGGGTGTTCGTGGTTCGATTTGGGTCAGTTTTTTCCTAAAAAGAAAGCAAACCAAGTTAGTCGGGTTTTCAAATATTGGAACCAAACCAAACCAAACCAATCGAGTCGTTTTTTTATCGATTCGGTTTATGTCGGTTTTTTCGGTTATTTATTGATTTTTTTTCTTAAATATGAGACATACACTACTAAACACATATTTCGGTGACTACATTTTCAACGTAACACTATCAAATCAATTGCTCTTTTAGAAATTTATCATTTTCAAGATATATTGATGATAATTGAATCAAATGGTGATGAAGAATTTAAGTACTCAATTAAAAATTGATTATTTTTAACATGAAATAAATTCTTGTACTTAGTAAAAGAAAGCTAGCACTCAAACTAGAATGTAAAGGTAACGAATTAGATTATTATAATTGAAAATACCTAGACTAAATATACAAATGACTAATATGTACCTTAAAATTTTAGAAACTTTATATAAAAATATACATATATATAGGTGTAATAATAAGTTTAAATAACTACTTTTATAGTCAGTTTGGTTCGTTTTTTTGGTTATTTTTTCATTAAAACCAAACCCAAACCAAATTTGATTGGTTTTTAAAATTCAAAATCAATACCAAACCAAACCTAAAAAGTATCGATTTTTTTGGTCGGTTTGGTATGATTTTTTGTTTTGTTCGATTTTTCGGGTTCTTATGAACACCCCTAGTGGTATATGACCAGATGAGACCTTAGGCTATTAATATGCCTTGAATTGCAGTTTTTTTCTATATAAAACATGCTTTATTGTTGAATATTCCCTGCACTTTTATGCCATTGTCATGTTATTGTGCATCTTGTTGTTGAGCTGCGGGCTATATCTTGATGTGACTTTAAGAGGTTGTTGCTTTTGTGATATTGTGGCACATGTGGGCTTGTTGTGCAGGTTGGTTGTTATTATGTGAAGTATTCGGGTTGCGAGATGCGCATGCGGCTACATAAGGGAGGTGTTTATTGATGCGCATGCAGCGAGATAAAGGTGGTTTATGCGCGTACAACGACATAAAGGGAACATTTCATTGTGATGCACATGCAACGACATAAAGGTGGCTTGTTGATGATGTTATGTGATATTTCGGGGTGTTCACTTATTATTGTTCATGTGTCGTAACGAGGATTGATGTTTTCGTCTCATACTTGTTATAATGTTCCTACCGTGTATTTTCATGAGTTATTGGTTGATTTTATATGGTATCACATGTTCCACTCCTATTTGATAATTGGTTGGTACATAGTGGTTATTCTACTTGGAGTTGATGTTACTTGTTCTTTGAGGTTGTTGATTTACTTGTTCTTCGAGGTTGTTGATTTCTATTTTGTTAGGTTTTCCGTCAGTTTTCTTTTAATATATTACACATATTTTTTGACTAGTGAGTATCATGACTTGAGCCTCGTCACTACTCCACCGAGGTTAGTCTTAATACTTACTAGGTACTGACTATGGTGTACTCATACTACTCTTTTGAACATTCTTTGTGCTGATCCAGGTTGTTCGGCTCGAGTTAATCATTAGAAGGTGCTAGAGATTACCGGAGACTTCAAGGTATCCCTGCTGTTTCGCTCACAGGCCTCTTAGTCACCCTATTTTCTTTCTTTGTTATTGTTTATGTATATCAGACAGTGATGTACACTGTGAGACTTGTTATGTAATCCTTATAGAGCTTATGACTCAGTATTACCAGGTTTTGGGATGATGACCGTTGTATCTCTGTTTTGGATATGTTATGGCATTTCTTGGATTTTATTTACATTTTGGAGTTGTTATATTTTGTTCGATATTGTTATGTGATAGTCTTACCTAGTTTTAGGAACTAGGTGCCATCACGACCCTTATGGCAGGATTTTGGGTCGTGACAAGTTGGTATTAGAGCTCTAGGTTCATAAGTTCTACGAGTAATAAGCAAGTTTAGTAGAGTCTTGCGGATCGGTACAGACACGTCTGTACTTATCTTCGAGAGGCTACGGAACAATTAGTAAATTCCACTTCTTTTATTCTTTATTGTGTGGATTTATTGATTTCAAAGTTTGAGCTTTTGGATATCTACTCTTTTATACATGGTGAGGACACGAACTTTAATTACTGATGATGCTGCTCCTGGTGCTGGTGTTGCTAGAGGTAGGGGAAGTGGCTGAGGCCGAGGCGAGGGTCATGCTTCAGCGAGGGGCCGTGCTAAGGCCGCGATTTAGGATACACTTGTATCTCTAATTGGGGAGCAGGAATTCGAGGCACCTGTTGCACCCCTGGACTTTAGGAGTCTTTGGCGCACTTTGTGAGCACGTTCGTGACTTTGGCTCAAGCGGGATTGATTCTAGTAATAGCAACTACTTCTCAGCCTGAAGTAGAAGCTCAGACCTTGCTGCCCATACTCGAGAGCAGCGGGCTGATGTTGATTAGGCTCTAAGTGTTATACTGGTGCAACCCGTGATTGTTGTTCAGCCCGAGGTCGGGCCAGTTACGTCATTAAGGAGTAGAAGAGGTTATAGAGGTTACATAAGTATCAACGTCCTCATTTAATTGGTGGAGCTTCTGAGGATGCACAGGGTTTCTTAGACTAGTGTCATCGTATTCTGCGTGCTGTGGGCATAATGGAGTTGAGCGGGGTCGACCTTACTACTTCTAGCTGAAAGGGCTGGCATATTGATGGTGGAAGACTTATGAGGTGAGTAGGCTAGCTGGCGTAGAGCCACTTACTTGGTCTCAGTTCACGAATCTCTTTTTGATGGAGTTCATTCCACAAACCTGCATGGACGAGTTGCGCACCGAGTTTGAGTAGTTGCGCCAGGGAAGTATGACTATGTCCGAGTATTCTATGAGGCTTAAAAGTGAGCCTATTCTTGAATGGGTAGGTAATACAACGACACCCAGAGGTAGGTTTATTTCCTATCTGAAGACGAGGAAAATGTCGCAAAAGGGTGCATTTATCATATAGTGCGAGTTAGAGATGCATATGCTGAGATACCTACACTTCAGTCTATTCCAGCAGTTAGAGAGTATGCATATGTATTTCCAGATGAGATTCCAGGTATTCCTCCAAAGTGAGAGATTTATTTTAGCATCTATTTGCTTCCGTGAACTCAAGCAATATCCATCCCTCCATATTGAATGGCACCTGCCGAATTGAAGGAGTTGAAGGAGAAATTAAAAGATTTGCTGGAGAAAGGTTTGATCAGGCCCAATACCTCATCTTGGGGTGCACCGGTATTGTTTGTGCGGAAGAAAGATGGCTCGCTGAGGATGTGTATCGATTATAGGTAGCTGAACAAGGTAACTATTAAGAATAATTATCCACTTACAAGGATCGATGACTTGTTTGATTAGTTGCAGGGGGTAGAGGCTTTTCAGAGTTTGGGAGAAAGATATTTCGAATACAGCCTTCAGGACCCGATATGGCCACTTCGAGTTCCTTGTCATGTCCTTCGGGATGACAAATGCACCCGTCGTATTTATGGACTTGATGAATAGCATATTCCGACCATTTTTAGATCTATTCGTGATAGTATTTATTGATGATATTCTGGTTTACTCACGTTCAGAGAAGGAGCATGCAGACCACCTTCGAGCAGTACTCCAAACCCTCCGTGGTCGTAAGTTGTACGCTAAGTTTTGTAAATGTGATTTTTAGTTGAAGTATGTAGAATTATTGGGGCATATTGCATCCGATGAAGGTATAACGGTAGACACTTAGAAGATTGAGGCCGTGAAATATTGGCCTAGACCTACCACTCCGATAGAGGTTCGTAGCTTTCTAGGCTTAGCAGGCTACTACCGGATGTTCGTAGAGGATTTTTCTTCCCTTTCGGCACCATTGACGAAGCTAACTCAGAAAGCAGATAAGTTTAAGTGGACATAGGCTTGGGAGAGGGGTTTCCAAGAGCTTGAGAACATGTTGAATTTAACCCCAGTTCTAACACTTCTAGAGGGTCACGAGGGTTATGCCATGTATTGTGATGCCTCAGGTGTCAGATTAGGATGTGTCTTGATGCAACATGGAAAAGTAATTGCGTATGCTTCAAGGCAGTTGAGGGAGAATCAAAGGAATTATCTAACCCACGACCTCGAGTTAGCTGTAGTTGTCCATGCACTTAAGATATGGCAGCTTTATTTATATGGTGTTCATGTGGATGTATTTACAGATCATAAAAGCTTGCAATATATCTTCAAGCAAAAGGAATTGAATTTGTGACAGAGGTGATGTCTAGAGTTATTGAAAGATTACGAATTTAACATTCTCTACCATCTAGGGAAAGCTAATGTTGTAGCTGATGCCTTAAGCCGCCGATCTATGGGTAGCTTAACACATGTAGAGGCTGGGAAAAGAGAACTAACTAGAGATATTCATCAATTGGCTTATTTGGAGGTTCGGTTAGTAGATTGTGATGATGGCGGAGTTGTACTCCAAAACACTGCAAAAGCATATCTCATAGCTGAAGTAAAGGAAAGGCAATACAGAACAAAGAGTTGGTCGAGTTGAAAGAGTGAGTTCCGTAACAGAAGAAGCCGCTGTTAAAGCTCAAGGAAGATGGGGTTCTCAGATACAGGGGTTTTCTGTGTGTCCCAGATGTAGCAGGGCTACGAGATAAGATTATGTCAGAGGCACATTATTCGTGGTGCTCCATTCATCCTGGGTCGACGAAGATGTATCATGACATTAAGGATGTAACTGGTGGAATGATATGAAGAAGAACACTGCTGAGTTTGTCGACAGTGTCCTAGTTGCTAGAAGGTGAAGATAGATCACCAGAAGCCTGGAGGGCAAATAAACAAACAGTTACCACTTCCTCATTTCCCCCCAAATATTTAAATAAACAATTTCCTCTTTGTTTTCCCCCAAATATCTTGTCACTTTTAAAAATCCATGAAAAACATTTAACAATTTAGTATGCGCATACGAGATAAGGACAACCGGCCTGAGCCGTCATAATAATCAATTCTGTGCACTACTGAGGATCGAACGGCCCGTACCAAAAGTGCACCTCTCAATAAAATACTCATGTCTATGCACTGCCGAGGGTCAAACGGTCCGAACCATAAGTGCATCTTTCAATAAGGTAATCATATCTATGCACTGCTGAGGGTCGAACGGCCCGAACAATAAGTGCATCTTTCAATCCGCCGTGGCGTACGACCCGCTCCCATGAGAGTGAGGGAAAATAACACTCTGCTCGCGGAATGTAAATTTGCGAAGCGGTCACATGCAGTCAGGCACAATCAACAGTCCACCCCGATTACGTCGGGAAAACAAATACTCAAGTAAATGACAGATTTCTCTTTTAAAACAACAAAATAGTATTTAAATCCTTTCTCGAAATTTATTTGCCAAGTTTAAAATTATTCCATAATATCACCTTATCAGGTATGCAATTATCCACGGAGGAAAACAATTCTCTTTCCAGCTGATTAAGAAGATGAACCCTAGTCTTCTTTAGATATTAAATTACGATTTTGATTATGTTAGCAGTCAAATAATACAAGCAGGATCACAAGTACAATACATAAGGCATGCTAGTGGGTCCTAGGCTACTCGTACATGGCATAATGGTAGCTACGCAAGGACTCCCGTCACCTCGTGCGTACGTAGTCCCCGAAGATAATAGCACAGACTTAATTAATTCACCTAGGGGGACAATTCCCCCTCAAAAAGTTAGAAAGGAGACTTACCTCGCTCCAAAATTCCATAACCGGCTTCCAAGCCCTTCCGATGACTCCAACGGACGCACAACTCCCCAAAACTATCCAATTCACGGCAAACCAATGAAAATATACTCTAATATTTGCAACAATTCCAAATTATATAATTTCCCAACCCCACTTAGTGAAATGACCAAAATGCCCTCGAGCCCACGTGCCCGGAATCCGAAATTTCTTGTAGATAAATCCTACCCATAGCTTTACTACTTCAAATATACAATTTACACTAAATTCCATGCTCAAATTCGTGGCTAAACATCCAAATTACCATTTTCAAGGTTTCTTTAAGATTTCCCAATTTCCTACTAATTTCCATGACTAATCCATGCATATAATCTTGTATTTAACTTAAAAACGGGAGGAATTTACTTACCTTGCAATGCATGATGAAAATCCCCCTTTGAAGCCTCCCAAAATCGCCATGCCAAGATGAAAATGGGAGAAATGAGCCAAGAATCCCGTTTAAAATGATGCACTGCCCATGCATCCTTCTGTGCTATCGCATAACATCAACCGCGATCGCACAAGAAAAATCCCAGAAGCCTCCCAGAACACCCTGTGCAATCGCACAGTCACAGATGCGATCGCACAGTCACAGCTGCGATCGCACAGTCACAGCTGCGATCGCACAGTCACAGCTGCGATCGCACAAGCCAAAACCTGAAGCCTCATCTTTTTCCTCTGTGCGATCGCACAACAACATCTGCGATTGCATAGACCAGTGCAACAGCCCCCCAAAATCTTCCTCTGTGCGATTGCGTACATTCAAGTGCGATCGCACAAGCCAAATTACCAGCCCCACTAATTCCTTCTCCGCGATCGCACCACTAGGGATGCGATCGCACTGAACCCCCAAAACACCAGAAAGACAGCACATAAACACTTGAAAATAACCCGGAACCACCCCGAAACACACCCTAGGCCATCGGGACCCTGTCCAATCACACGATTCAGTCCTATAACCTCACACGGACTTAGCCGAGCCTTGAAATCACTTCAAACAATATCGAAATCATGAATCGCAGCCTGATTCAAGCTTAATGAACTTAGAACTTTCAAACTTCTACATTCGATGCCGAAACCTATCAAATCACGTCCGATTGACCTCAAATTTTGCACACAAGTGATATTTTAGTTTACGAGCCTGCTCAACTTCCGGAATCGCATTCCGACCCCGATATAAAAATTTTCACTTCCGGTCGAATTTCTCAAAAATCTTCAAATTTCTGTCTTTATCCAAATGACTCCAAAATGACCTCCGAACATCCGAATTCACTTCCGATCGTGCTCCCAACTCCAGAATCACCATACGAAGCTATTCGCAGACTTGGAATCCCAAACGGACATCAATATCACTGAAATGCACTTCAAGCCAAACTTAGGAAATTAGTTCAAAAATGCTGACTTCCACATTATACGCCGAAACGCTCCCGGGTTATCCAAAACCCGATCCGGACATACGCCCAATTCCGGAATCATCATACAAACCTGCTGGAACCTTCAAATCCTGATTCAAAGGTCGTTTACTCAGAATTCCAATCTTAGTTGATTCTTCCAACTTAAGGCTTCTGAAATGAGAATTTTATTTCCAAATCAACTCTAAACTTTCCGAAATTCAATTCCGACCACACCTACAAGTCATAATACCTAAAATAGAGCTGCTCACGGCCTCAAACCGCTGAACGATGCGCTAGAGCTCAAAATGATCGGTCGGGTCGTTACATTCTCCCCCACTTAAATAGATGTTCGTCCTCGAACGTGCTAAGAACTGCTCTGGAGTTATCTGAAATCACTATTTAACACCTCGAGCACCTGCCCGTGCTACCACAACCCAGTTGAGCACATTAGATTGATCAAATTTGAAGATTTCTTCTTTATCCATATAATAAACTCAGAATCCAGTTCCAACACTTGAAATTATCTGCCAGGCCTAGTTCCAATATATAAACACCGTATTAACTACCACACGATATACCAGAACATGACTGCATACCTTTGCTGAATTAGCACCCATGCACCGCATAACGCATTATCTAACCACAGTGGCACTCCCTGAACCTTAATAGCCAAAATTTCACGAATCTGGTGCTCCCGATGCACCTCATAACAAATATACATGCATCCTGCTATAATCCTGATGATACTACCACAACGGAGGAGATGTGCAAAAATTCATACCCAACTGCAGAGTTAACAAATCATTGAATATCTCATCTTGACTAGAATCATCACCTCATTCTGAACCTGAATAATGGTATTTGTCCCTTAATACATACTTCACATAACATTATCGCACTGATCCTTGATCCGATAGTCTCGTCTCACCTGGTGTGAACTGCTCAGACAACAAATCACCCCAAACATGACCAACAACCTCACACGATACCACATCGCGCCGATAGGCCATAACTCAAACATGATAGATAAGAAATGACCCAGGAAGGGACTAATCAACTCACACAACTAATATGAATTTTTTTTCAGAAAATAGGAAGTAAAACATAAGAAAAATAAATATATATTAAACCTTATCATCATCACACTATTGCGGCGTGAAACCCGATCCAAATAACATACCCGTGGCGGTGTGCCACCCGATCCCATCATAAAACTCACATAAGAAAATATATACGGAGGTGAATTGCTCACTATTACACATTACCAAATATCGGTCACAAGCACACTAAGTGCATAATACCCTCTTGGGGAGACTGATAAAGCCGCATGCAACAAACCTCAAGCACAACTGAGGTGTGATATATATATATATATATACACACTCTGGATCTCAAGAGCTATCATGCTCACATAACATCCCCACTACGCGGGACCTCAACACATAGGAAATTATCAAGCCATTTCACAACTCACACAGCACAATCATAATATCACATGAATTTGACGAAAACGGAGAAACATCTGTTGTTCTAATACCTTTCCATGAAAAGCGCTCTACTGAAATGAATATGACTGGCTCATACGGAGCCCATAATCATATTTAAATCCCTCCACAAACATCGAGTCTACCTTGCTCGCACTAAACTAAGCTAATAGCCTTACCTGGGTCCACATTAACCCACTTTCTCTCATAATACGCGAGAACAACCATCATAGCCGGGACAAACACCCCACAATCCACAACCAACTGAACTGAACGCCTTCCAGGCATATATTCTCAATTAAGCAATATTGCACTTCTTTAAACTCAGCCCAAATCTTCAATCCATCAAGTGGCTACATGTCACACTTTATACAATCTTTTCGCGGTCATGCTTCCACGAACTTCCCCACAAGGCAACAAGTCTGCCCATCCATAACACCGACCATACTAAGGCCGCAAAACACATCAAGAACCCATGACCAGGGTACAAAGCCTTTTTCACCGAATATCGATCTCAGGTGACACTGAAGATAACACCAGCTTACTCTGAACTTTCGAATCACTTTTTCTTGATCTTCCGAGCTCATGACATCCTTATTAATACTGAACCACAATCTCGATTCTTACTCCCAGTTACACACTGCCAACCACACTTAACATGCCAATATGAGGTAGCGCAAGAATTCCATCATAACTTCTGAACCACCAATAGGGTGAACACTTCATCATATAAAACCTTTTACTTAACTCAATTCAAGAGAACCATCTCAACACACGAGTGAATTCCCACAATCACCCAACATGCAAATCCTTAAGTAGTAGTCTATACCACCCTAACCCTTTCGGGATCCGCCTACACCTGACAGGCCATAATACTTGAATGCTTCCAAATAAAAATCTATTTCGACGGCTGACATGCCTCGCATACACTGAAACAAACCATATGCGTAATTTAATCACACCGAAGGAACTGATCACTGCCGTAAATGTGCCATTTCAACCATGGCTAATCAATCTATCTTCTTTTAATCATCTTCAATTGCTTCAGAAATAATAGCAATTTCCTTCAACTCATAGCAAACTCAACCCTCACTCATCCCGAGTGACCTTGATTCATGAGACTATGCTGCCTAAATCCCGCAACCCGTCTCATACCCTCCAGGTAATATTTCTACAATCCAGAGTTTATTTCTCTCACTCCTCCAATACTATCCTGCATGCTGAAACATATCATAGAACATTCCAACCATCTTCCTCTTTCTCAGAAATTACTCTGCAAAAGCTCTATTCTCGATCATACTACTGCCTGAAACCCTTAAATGACGCATTCTTAACTTTTGAAATCACTAGGACCGCTATTGAGAGTCACCCACTATGACTGACCCCGAATACCATCAACTCCAAGGGTCTTCTAGAACATGAACACCATTTTCCTTGAATCACGTGACTGAGTCACCATCCTTACAACTCGCCCATGCCTTAAGCATAAATTCTGAACCTTCCAAAGCCTAACCCTGGTCCGACAGGGCCAACTTTTGCAGATATTCATGAAATCCTATGCACAATCACCATTCTACCCTTTCCCTTAGCTGTAATAACTTGCCAACACGCCGACAACCCGCAACCCTATGATAACACAATCCTGCAACCCAACTGCAGATGGTGGGACTCCCCCACTTACCCCGAAGCTAATCCCTGCACCACTCTAGACCCTGCCGAGATCCTTTCTCCTTTGATAACACGATCTTGCTCAACCAATTCGTCCAATTCTTCCAAATTCTCTTGCTAGAACTCCCTAAAGATTCAAATTCTTTAGCATCATTCACACATTCTGCCTCCTACCAAATGGCCACTAGAACCCCTCACAGAGACCTGCCAACCATTCCACCGCTAACCTATTCACATGAGATAACCCACCTGTGGAAATCACCAACTGAAACCTTCCAACGATGCTGAAATGCACGCTCTCTGCGACTTCAATACCCCATCCTACGCCCTGCTTCATTTACCAACTTTACTAGTCCGTCCGCTCCTCATGGACATCCATAAAATGCGCGACAATATCTTCAAATTCCAAGCTATGCTGCCGCTCCCCCACTTTGCGACTGCTCAACTTCCGCTTCTTACACCTGGCCTCCTAGAAATGGAATCACCGCCTAGCCTCACTTCAGGACCATTCTCTGTAGCTCTCAAACCAGCAGATCACCACGACTTCAAGCTCTCCGAAGACCATCTTTCTCTAGATTCCTTCATTATCAACACTTATCCGGTACTGAACCACCACACCTCACGGTCTCTTCCAACCGCATTCTTCAATACTTCTTCTCAATACTCTGACCCCACGCAACTGAAGAAACCATAGCACCGAAAAGCTTAACACATTCCATTCGATCAATGATGATGACTTCACGTCACCGGTGCATATCCCACCTCACTTGAAGACACCAAGTCTTACTACTTTATCAACCCCAACCGGACCATTCATAATCCAAATGCCTTTTCTCTGCCGGGACTAAAATACCGAAATCTCGAAATCACACTCTGAGAAGACCTCCCTTCAAACCATTCATCACCCCCAACATACAGGCAAGAATTCTATCATCATATCGACATCACATGATAACCAATCGCAAGCATCATCACTACCTGAGCATATCCTTAACGCTCTCAGAAACACAGCTACTGAGCTGAAACAACATATTATTCTTTTGCAGGGCCATAACAACAGCCCCAACCAGTTACACATGGAAACATATCGAATTACATCCGTAGCACCATTTCAATTCCTCAAATTCCTGATTCATAGCAAGCGCTTCGCGACGCGTAAGATTGAGAGGAATAAACATAGGCATAAGCCTCAAAGGAATCAAATGGCACGATGAGGAATCAAGAAGGGAAGTACTCCTAATAGCCGTGTAACCTCTCCAAGATAAGTACAGACGTCTCCGTACCGATCCGCAAGACTCTACTAGACTTGCTCATGACTCGTGAGACCTAAGGGAACCTAGTGCTCTGATACCATGTTGTCACGACCCAAAATCCATAAGGTTGTGATGGCGCCGGGCATCATTGTCAGGCAAGCCAATCATTAATTAATTGAAACAATTTCCTGTTTTTAACATTTATGAAAAGCATTTACTTTCACTTTATTACATATTAGATAAATAAAATCTGTCGAGTAAAACAATGGTTTTAATATTACACTTTAGCAAATATATCCCAACACATCCCAAAACCCGGTGTCATAAGTACATGAGAAATTTCTAAGAATTTATACAATCATCACAAAACCCGTCCGAAATACAAATTAGATAAGGAAATTTAAAATAATGTAATAAATACAGTACGAGAGGTACTCTGTCAGCTGCGGATTGCCTCCGGATGATGCAGCTCGCCTAAGTCTCCGAATCCTCCACATTGCTACGAAAGTACCTGTGCCATAAAATGCACAGGAAGTGTAGCATGAGTACAAAAATAACATGTACTCAGTAAGTCTCCCGCCTAACCTCAGAGAGGTAGTGACGAGAGGTCGAATTAGACACTCACTAAGGGCCATCAAATTAATTAACATCATATGATGAACACGGTAGGCATGTAAAGGTAGTAAAGCAACAATATATATAAGGCACTGAAATCCAAGTAAATACTGGAAATAAACAAACAGTTACCACTTCCTCATTTTCCCCCAAATATTTTAAATAAACAATTTCCTCTTTGTTTCCCCCCAAATATCTTGTCACTTTTAAAAATCCATGAAAAATATTTAACAATTAGCATGCGCATACGGGATAAGGACAACCGGCCTGAGCCGTCATAATAATCAACTCTGTGCACTGCCGAGGATCGAACGGTCTGTACCAAAAGTGCACCTCTCAATAAAATACTCATGTCTATGCACTGCCGAGGGTCGAACGGCCCGAACCATAAGTGCATCTTTCAATAAAGTAATCATATCTATGCACTGCCGAGGGTCGAACGGCCCGAACTGTTAGTGCATCTTTCAATCTGCCGTGGTGTACGACTCGCTCCTATGAGATTGGGGGAAAATAACACTCCACTCGCGGAATGTAAATTTTCGAAGCGGTCACATGCATTCAGGCACAATCAACAGTCCACCCCGAATACGTCGGGAAAACAAATACTCAAGTAAATGACAAATTTCTCTTTTAAAACCACAAAATAGTATTTAAATCCTCTCTCGAAATTTATTTTCCAAGTTTAAAAATATTCCATAATATCACTTTATCAGGTATGCAATTATCCACGGAGTAAAACAATTCTCTTTCCAGCTGATTAAGAAGATGAACTCTAGTCTTCTTTAGATATTAAATTACCCCGCTCGCGAATCGATCGTGCGACGTAGTTGACATAATATAAGGCTACCCCGCTCACGAATCATACATGCGACACAGGTGCTCGTATACATACACAGAATTATTAGGAAATTCAGGAAAATATAGAGTTCACACTTCAAAAACAAGAATCAAGACAACAACAAGATTTAATATAACCTTCCATTTTCTCATGCTAGTTTCAAGGATAATAATCAACTAGAAATACATGCAGGGATACACGTAAGGCATATAAGCATGCTTGTGAGTCCTAAAGACTACTCGGATTCCGGAAATTTTCGAAAAAAACCCTCACCCATAGCCTAAGAGTCATTAATATATAGTTTTTACATGATTTCATGGTAGAAAAGTGGTGAAATTCCCTAAAGTTCATCAACCCTAGGTTTTCACCCTAACCCCTTTGATTTCTACTAATTAAGTGTTAATCTACCTAAGTTTTAGTGTAATAATCTAACATTTAAATGGAAATTACTTACCTTTTAGTAGCTAGGTCGAATACCCTCTTGAAAGCTCTCAAAATCGCCAATGGAGGAGAAGAAAAATGGTGAAAAATGGTTAAGTCCCGAATTAAATGGGCTCACTGCCTTCAGTGACCTCGCACTTGCGGCTCGAGGACCGCACTTGCGAGTCATAAATGACATAATGGAACTATCCCCGATCTCGGAATCCTGCTCAGACCTCGATAACACAAAAACACGTTCCAAACCAAATTATGAACTTAAGGAAACTCTATTTTTACTATTTGGCGTCGAAACACTCCCGGGTCATCCAAAACCCATTCCGGACATACGCATAAGTCCTAAATTATCATAGGAAGCTACTGAAATCGGCAAAACTCCATTCCGAGGTCGTTTACTCCGAATGTTGACCGAAGTCAAACTTGGCCTTAAAAGCCAAATCATAAGGAACCAAGTGTTCCTATATTACTCTATACACTTCCGAATCCCGAACTACCCGTCCGCGCAAGTCATGAATCACTGAAAGACTCTACGGGAAGCCTTATTTAAGGGAACTGAGTCCGAATACGCAAAATTACCGGCCGGGTCGTTACAACACCTGCTCCTTGCGAAGTTGCTTTCATGTTGCACTTGTTTCCTATTTTTCAAACAAAGAACCATTTGTCAGTTTGAAACAGTGGTTGGTTTTGCTGCTTTGATTTTCAACCACTTGATTTTGGCCCGTCCTTTTGACGAAGATTTCAACTGCTTGCTTTCTTACTGGGGATTGGGTTTCATTTCTAAACCCGAGGAACCTGGCCTTCTAGACTTTACCATGGCGATCGGTCACGTGGGACCCAACATTTAACTTTATTTTTCCTTTGTAGGAATTTCACTTGCTTTTTCTTTTGGATTTTCGGGGAGAATTTTTTTCTCCTCCAATTCTGCTGCAACGGTTAGTCGTGTGAGACTTAACCTTTCTGACTTTGTTTCGCCTTTATTGTCCTTTGAATTCTGACTTTTACCTCAAATTTCAATTTTAGAGCATTTGGAGTACTTCGACTTTCAAGCTCTGCCGAGATAGTGAGCCACATAGGACTCGACCTTTCAACTTCATTTGCCTTCATAAGCACTTCAATTTGATATTATCCTTTCAAGGGTTTTGAGTTTGAAGCATCGGCCGCTATGGGCAGTCGAGATCGACTCGATGCCCCTAACGAGGCTGGGTGCCTTTTTGCATACTAGCCCATATTAAATGAGAACCCTGTAAATCGGTCTTGCCATCCTTTCTTTGCCTTAATTTTGGTACAGAGTTAGACCGAAATGGAAATTATAGAATGGACAATCAATTTAAACAAAAGGTATCCCTTTCGGGGAAGGGAATGAAGGACTTATCTGGAGTGCATGCGGACTTCAATGAACATGGCATGCTTTTTGGACTGGATGCCTGATCCGTGTAAACTGTCCGACTCTCAGAAATTCATCACAACTATCACCTCAAGATTGCGAAACCTTGCCCCGGCCGTTCTTTGTTGGTACACACCTAGGTCGTACTTTCTTGTTATAAGCGCGTGCCATTCTTTGTCGGTGCAACTGACCGTGACAAACTGCGGTCATTCTTTTCTCATCAATCAGAGTTAACTGTTCCAGCCGGGTCTTGACCCATTCATCATCTTCAGTTTCAGCTTCGACAATGATCCGAAGGGAGGGAATTTCAACTTCTACAGGTATTATGGCTTCTGTGCCGTAAACCAATAGATAAGGTGTAGCTCCAACAGATGTGCGCACGGTCGTGCGATATCCCAATAATGCAAAAGGCAATTTCTCGTGCCATTGTCTAGAACTTTGAATCATTTTTCTGAGGATTTTCTTGATGTTTTTATTTGATGCTTCAACGAAGCCATTGTCTTTGGGCCGGTAAGGGGTGGAGTTACGGTGTGTCATTTGAAATTGTTCACATCCTCCCTCATCAAATGCCTATTGAGATTTGCAGCATTATCAGTGATGATGGTCTTCGGAATGCCAAAGTGACAAATAATGTTGGAATGCACAAAATCCACCACTACTTTCTTAGTGACGGCTTTGAACGTGACTGCCTCGACCCATTTTGTGAAATAGTCGATAGCAACTAAGATAAATCTGTGCCCATTCGAGGCTCGAGGCTCGATCTGCCCAATGACATCCATTCCCTAAGCAACGAGTGACCATGGTGCTGACATGGTATGTAACTCTGAAGGCGTATTTATCAAGTCGCCGTGTATTTGGCACTGATGGCACTTCCGGACAAAGATGAAACAATCTTTCTCCATAGTCATCTAGTAATATCCTGCCCGCAGGATTTTCTTGGCGAGGACATATCCGCTCATATGGGGATCACATACTCCTGAGTGTACCTCATTCATAATCTTTTCGGCTTCTTTGACATCCACACACCTTAATAGATTCAAATAGGGAGTCCTTTTATACAACACTTCCCCACTTAAGAAGAAACTGCTGGCGAGCCTTCTGATGGTTCTCCTTTGGTCCCCGTTGGCCTGCTTCGGGTATTCTTTTATTTTCAAGAACCTTTTGATATCATGATACCATGGTTGGACATAGGGATCTATTTCGATCGTGTTACAATAACCATGTGTTTCCCGGATTTGAATCTCTAGCGGGTCAATATGGACATTTTTCGGATATGGCAGCATTGCAGCTAAGGTAGCTAGTGCATCAGCTAACTCATTGTGGCATCGAGGAATATACCTGAATTCGAAGGCTTTGAATCATTTGCAAAGATCCTCCACATGTTGTCTATATGGAAGAAGCTTAACATCTCGAGTTTCCCACTCCCACTGAGCTTGCTTGATGATCAAGTTAGAATCTCCCATGATCAATAAATCCTCTACATCCATGTCAATTGCCATGTTCATGCCTATTATGCAGGCTTCATATTCAGCAGTGTTATTTGTATAGAAGAAACAGAGATGGGCGGTGGATGGATAGTGTTGTCCCGTGGGTGAAATCAAAATTTCCCCGATCCCAACACCCTTTGCATTTACAGCTCCGTCAAAGAACATTTTCCATGTGTTGGTGTTTTCTGGGATTACCTCGATTGAGTTTACTTCCTCGTCCGGGAAGTAAGTACTTAAAGGTTGATATTTATCATCGACATGATTTTCATCCAGGTGATCCGCCAAGGCTTGAGCTTTCATCGTCGTGCGGGTGACATAGACTATGTTGAACTCCGTGAGCAGGATTTGCCACTTTGATAATCTCCCGGTGGGCATTGGCTTTTGGAATATACTTCAAAGGGTCCAACCTAGTGATGAGGTAGGTGGTGTAATCCAACAAGTAATGCCGGAGCTTCTGAGCAACCCAAGTCAAGGTGCAACAAGTTCTTTCCAACAAGGTGTACTTGGCTTCATAGCTTGTAAATTTTTTGCTCAGGTAGTATATAGCTTGTTCCTTCTTCCCGGTCACATCATGTTGCCCGAGAATGCACCCAAAAGAATTTTCCAACACCGTCAAATACAAGAACAAAGGTCTTCCAGGTTCGGGTGGGACCAACACTAGCGGATTCGACAGATACTCTTTGATTTTGTTAAAAGCTTCTTGGCACTCATCCGTCCATTTAATTGCTGCATCTTTCTTTAATAGCTTGAATAAAGGCTCACACGTGGAGGTTAACTGAGCAATGAACCGACTGATATAATTAAACCTACCCAGCAAACTCATGACCTCTTTCTTGGTTCTCGGAGGGGGAAAATCCCAAATATACTTTATCTTTGTCGGATCCAGTTCTATACCCCGTCGATTGACTATAAAACCTAACAATTTCCAAGAAAAAACTCTGAAAGCACACTTGGATGGATTCAATTTTAGGTCATACTTACGCAGACGTTTGAAGAATTTTCTCAGATGTTGCACATGGTCATCTTGCGTCCTAGATTTAATAATCACATCATCCGCGTATACCTCAATCTCCTGGTGCATCATGTCATGAAAAATGGTGGTCATATACCTCATATAGGTTGCCTCGGTGTTCTTTAGTCCGAATGGCATGACCCGGTAACAGTAAGTACCCCAAGGTGTAGTGAAGCCCATTTTTTCTGCATCTTCTTCATCCATCAAATCCTGGTGATACCCAGCATAACAATCTACAAAAGACTGTATCTCATGTTTGGCACACTTGTCAACCAGGATGTGTATGTTTGGCAATGGAAAGTTATCCTTGGGGCTTGCTTTATTCAAATCCCGATAGTCGACACACACTCTGACTTTCCCGTCTTTCTTCGGTACCGGGACAACATTAGCCAGCCACGTGGTGTATTGGACCACTCGGATTACTCTAACTCTTAGCTGTTTAATGACTTCTTCTTTGATCTTATCACTCATATCTGTTTTAAATTTTCTCTATTTTTGTTGGACAAGTGGATATTCGAGGTAGGTTGGCAATTTGTGCACCACCAAATCAACACTCAGTTCGGGCATATCATCATAAGACCAGGCGAACACTTCTTTGAATTCAAATAGAATTTGGATCAAAGCGTCCCTAGTCCTTTCATCAGTATAGATACTTATCATGGTTTCTTGGACTTCTTCTGAATTACCCAAATTAACCGGTTTGGTTTCGTTTAAGTTTGACTTATGCTTATTCTAGAATTGTTCCAATTCTCGATTTATTTCCATAAAAGCCTAATCTTCATCATATTCCAGTTCTTGATTCATTATTTCTTGGTTAGACAGCGTGTCAAGATCTGGGCGTGAAGTCCGCAAGCATGTCATGTTATTTAAGTCCGCATTATTAGAACTGAAAAGAGAGATAAGAAAAAATAGAAAAATATTAGGACGAATAAAGAGAGAGATTTGTGGACTATGAAATATTAATTTCATTTCATTGAATTTTGAACATAGGAGGGTTTACATCAGAATTTTAAAAAGGCAATAAACTAAAAACACTCGAGTTACACCCTGGAATAACTCAAAGTGCATAAGGATGGCAAGGCTGAACTACCGGGACTCCCGCCTGACTGGGAATGGAGTAGTCTTCCAATTTTGGAGCTTGGTGTCAGGCCCCATATATTGCACTTTAGCAGTGCTTGATTCTTCTCCTAGTTGGACCATATGATCCTCATATAACATCTGTCTCATTGCTCCACAAATTTCTTCAATTTCTTCAGCCGTGAAGGCCTCCTACTCTTCCTTTACGTATTTTGGCTTGACGAATGATCCCATGATGTGCGGGATTGGATGAGGCCATACCCAACCATATTTCTTACGTTGGCCAACCCATTTTTCATCATTAGGAGTAGCTTGAAACCCTTTGCCGAAAAACTTCTTACTGGTAGGCAAGGTGATAGGTTCTGTAATGCCTTGCAAGGACACCCCGAGCTCTTTTACAGGTGTGTACCCTTGTTTAATCATGTCTCTAACGACCATAATTGATGCGTTTGATATGAAGGGTTGAGGACGTGGGGTCCCTTCCTCATATTGGTCCGCAACCACAACTTCAAAATCCTGGTAGACTATATGCTCGCTACCTTCCCTCGCTTCCAGGCATGGGACCGATGGGTCCCTGTAAATAGATTGCTCGTCCTCTCCATGGACCACAATTTCCTGGTCTTCATACTCAAACTTAACCATCTAGTGGAGAGTAGATTGCACTGCCCCTGCTGCATGGATACAAGGCGTTCCCAGGAGATAATTGTAGGAAGTATCCATATCTAAGACCTGGAATGTCACTTCAAAATCTACAGGGCCGATTTTCAAGACCAAATCAATCTCCTCGATTGTGTCTCTTTTGATGCCATCGAATGCGCGGACGCACACATTGTTGGGACTAATTATCTCAGTCCCGATCTCCAATCTTTGTAGGGTCGAGAGAGGGCAAATATTAACCCCAGATCCGCCGTCCACCATAACTTTTTTCACATAGTACCCTTCACATTTAACAGTTAGGTGGAGAGCTTTGTTGTGAGCAGCCCCTTCCAGAGGCAAGTCATTTTTGCTAAATGAGATCCGATTGACTTCAAAAAATCGTTCCGCCATTCTTTCCATTTTCTTAACTGTGGTCTAGACCGGAACATATGCTTCATTAAGTGTTTTGATCAGGATTTTTTGATGCTCGTTTGAACTTATCAGTAAGGATAGAAGTGAGACCTGAGTGGGGGACTTTCTGAGCTTCTCAATTACGACATATTAAGAGGTTTTCATATTTTTGAAGAATTCTTCTGCCTCTCTAGCACTGATTGGCTTCTTATGCGGAAAGCGTTTCTGCTTGCTTTTGTTCAGTTCTTCCAGGTTGAGGTATTTCTCTTATGAGTTTATCTCACTCGCTTCCCCAGTAATTTCTTTTCCTTTTTACATCACCACCGTCTTGTTGTAATTCCAGGGGACAATAGTGGTGTCCTTTATGGGATTCTGTGGTGCGCGGCTAATAACCACGGGCTCATTCAGCCTTGGTGAAATTATCGGCCCCCGCGCCACATAAGTCCCCTTCGGTATGTATATTTTCGGGACATTAGGCATAGTCATGTTATGTTGCAATCTTTTGGGAGGGCTTAACACAAACTGTTCCTTCCTGGGTGCCCTGGGAACATAAAGAACGACATCTTTAGAAGGCCCTGTCCCTGCTTTGTTTCAACATCTCTTGTGGCCGGAAGAGTGGAGTTACCTTTCTTCTCCTCCTTAGCTTGTTTTGGTGTCGCATTGGGTTTCTTCTCTACATCAGTAATGGTGATGATAGTTTTCAAAGCCGGATCAAATTCTCGATCTTCACAATCATGCCAATAATCAGCCTGTTATTATGAGCAGGCAACGGGTTATTGGTCACGTTGGGAGCTTCTTCATCCCTTAGTACCACCTTCTTTTGTTCTATTAAGCTCTCAACTGCCCGCTTGAGGGTCCAGCAATCCTTAGTATCGTGTCCCTCGGCCCCTGAGTTATAGGCACATCGAGTACCTGGCCGGTAAGAGGGGGATTCTGGGTTTTTTCTGTTTTGGGGTACAGGCTGCAACAGACCCATTTGGACCAGCTTTGGGAAAATTCTAGAGTATGATTCGCCAATTGGTGTAAAGTTGGTCCTTCTAGGTGGTTCTCGGGGATTGTTTTGTGGAGGGAGAGGATTATACTGAGCTTGGCGAGGAGGGTTATTTTTGGGTGGTGGGGCTCGATTTTGATTATAATGTTGTTGGTCATTCATTATTGGATAAGGTTGAGGCGTTACGGCATAAGCCGCATCTTGGTGGGGGTAGAAATGACGTGGGTTATTGAAAAAATAGCCTCGGGGCTGCCGAGAGTTTCTTATACTGGAGGCCATTATTTCTGATTCCTCTTTCTTCTTCCTATTGGCTGCACTTTCTAACCCACTATGGATTGCCTGGGAAGTTGCCCTTATGGCGGATTGGCTTAGAATGCGACCGGTTTTCAGACCGTTTTCAACCATCTCTCTGATTTTTATTGCTTCCGCGTATGGCTTGCCCATGGCGGACATCATATTCTGGAAGTAGTCGGCCTCCTGAGCTTGTAAGAAAATGCTGACCATTTCTGTCTCGTCCATCAAAAGTTTTAATCTAGCAGCTTGCTCATGCCACTTAATAGCGTATTCCCTGAAGCTTTCTGATGATTTTTTCTTGAGGTTGGACAAAGAATTCCTGTCTGGTGCTATGTCTACGTTGTATTGAAATTTTCTGACAAAGACCGGGGCCAGGTCGTCCCATATATGCCAGTGGGATATATCTTGGTCCATGTACCACTCAGACGCAATCCCGGCCAAGCTCTCCCCGAAGTACGCCATTAAAAGATCTTCCTTTCTGCCTGCTCCCCTCAACTGGTTGCAATATCTTTTTAGATGAGCAATGGGATTCCTGTGTCCGTCATATTTCTAAAACTTGGGGGTTTTAGACCGGGGAGGTAGGGGAACATATGGGAACATGAACAAGTCGGCATAAGAAACACTTTTCTGACCACTTAATCCCTATATGTTTTTGAGACTCTGCTCAATGCTTTTCATTTTTCGAGCCATCTCTTCCTGCTCGGGGTTCCTTTTGTATTGTACCACGGCGGCTTCATGACGAGGTTGGTGAGGGTATGAGTTTGGAGTAACATGAGTTGCATCCAGATGGAACGACGTTGTTTGAAAGGTAAATGCCAATGGCTCAAAGTTTGGTCCAACTACTGTTTGCGGCACCGTGGCAGAGGTTGGTGGTGCGGTAAAAATGTTGGAGGATACACCGAAAAATAGTGCCTGGGGGCAGACCTCAGAAGGCATTCCGGTGAAATGAGCTGACATACTCGGGTACCCGAATGGGGTAGCTGGGTAACTGATAGGTATGTTGGAGGTTCCTCCTGTTCTGGGAACCAACTCGGGAAAACCAGGGATGGTGCTGGGCGGTTTCCTACCATTAGACTAGGCGTCCCACATTTCCAATATGCAGCGATGCAATATTCTATTTTCTTCAGTCGTGGCTGACTCAGATGTCGGGATGACCGAGCTCGGGTCATCCTCATAGGATTTGATGATTGGCATGTGACTTTTCGATGTCATTTCGACACTCCCTTTCAATGTTGCGAAGTACGGATGTGAAGCCAGGTTACCGCAAAACCAACCACCTAAAAATGACACCTTAAAAGAGAAATAAAACCACGAAACCGTTATATTGAGGCATTCAACATATAGGGAATCGCACGTTCGGGGTATGCAATGCACCTGGGCAGTTAAACGCTTTCTACATGTCTTGTATCGGTTGAGTGTTTCATCCCGGTTTTTTTTTTGAAATTTCTTTCCTTTTTCTTCTAGATTGTCTTTTCCTTTTTAGGGATATGATCGAATCCTACGTGGATTGCCTACGTATCACGACACCGCGTGAATAAGATCATTATGTAGTTCAAGTGAATAAATACAAAAGGAAATAAACATTCTGTCTGTCGTTTTCATTAAGTAAAACTTCAAATTTCATTCATTACAAAAGACTTTGACATACGTTCTTGGAAATTTTGAAAACTACAACAAACCATAACAGGAAAACAAAATACAGACTCAAAAAGGGACATCATGAATACATAAGTGCCTCTATTGTTCCAGGGGCCTGCGGGACATCAGTCGGTCTTGCCTTGGGCCTGCATGCCATGTCTTGTTGGAGGTGATTCAAGTCATCCATTATCTGGCGGACGAAGATAATAACCTCAGCGAAGAAGGTAGATCGGGTCATATCCTCACATTCTTGGTATTTTGTAACAACATAATCAGCGATTTATCTGACCCTTTGTCTGATGATACCCTTTTCCTGGAGTAAGCGCCCGATCTTTTGGGATCTAGCCTCTAATACCTGGGTGTCCTTATGGTTCTGTTCTTGAAACTGTTGCAAGTATTCCTCCAACTGAGTCATCATCGCATAACAGTGTTCCCTTTCTGCTTTGAACTTTTTTACTTGTTTAGCCATTTTATTTTCTAGGGTGGCAACCTTTTCTTTTAGGCCTGTAACTTCTTGGTCATATTTTCTTTTCAGCTTTTGAACAAACTCTGCCCTTTCCTCCGCATTTCTTGCCAATTTTGCTCGAGCTTTGGTCAATTCCTCCTCAGCTTTGTCCAAATCATCCCCATAGTTGCACACTTTTTTCCTTAGACTATTGATAAGTCTTTCATCAGTTCTGCTTCTTTCTGGGTTCTCAGCAGCTATTTTCATTTTTTGTATCTGGGCTCGGAGAGACTCATTTTCTTTGATCAACCTGTTTTTCTCCCCTTCATCTGTGGCAGTTTGTAAACTTTTTTAAATTTGATATCTTTGATCTGGGCTTCCAATTTGCTTATTGTGGCCATGTAGTTATTCTCTTTTCCCAACCGGCCCCAAGGCTCTTGCGCTTCATCGTTAAACTGTTGTACGTGGGGCCTCTTGGCGGGCCGTTCTGGCTCTTGGTGCTCTCTAACCCTTCCACCATACCAAGCGGTGTAGCCAGGCTCTACCTCACCTCTGGATAAATCCCTCACTCGAGTCTGTGGCTCCAAAAATCTACACTGATGCCAAATCTGGCGGACCCTATCCTCTGGAAATGAGGCTCTTGGGCACAATTCAATGACTTGCCGACTTAGGTATTCATCGTGTGGAACACTTTGATGCCTTCCTAGTTGTCGTAAGAACCGATGTGGGGCATACAATTGAATACTTCAGAGACCCATCAACAGAAAATAGCATACTTCGGCTGACATATAGATGACTTCATTGATAGGGAGCCAACCGAATGTCCATTCAATTTGGTCGGCAGTCAAAGACCTCAAGTGTGCAAGCCAGGCTTCTGTGCCTTCTGGAAATTCATGCCCCTCTACCCAAGTCCTATGTTCTTCAATGCAATTTAGGCCAGTCAGACCGTAATTCATATACACTGGGCGATGGAAGAGATGTTCGATCATCCATATTTGTAAGAGTAGATTGCAACCCTCGAAGAACTCTCCTTCGGATTGGAAAATAGTTAAGGCACGGTAGATTTTTACCATGATCATTGGTACAAGAGTGCCATTAGACTTTTTAATATTGAAGTCGGCTACTCCTACGAGTCCAATATCTATACATCCATCGCTCCTCGGGAAGATTAGGATACCCAAGAATGCTAACACAAAGGACAATCCCCGGCGGGCCCCCCATTTAGTTTGACTCCCGTGGTGGGTTAAACCGGTGTTCACAGCTTCAAAACCTCGAGGATCCCTGTAACGACGGTAAAGGAAGTAAAATGTGCAGAATCCCTCAGATAAGTTCGAATCTTGGATTTCTCGACTGATGCTCAGAAGGTCCAGGAATTTGTGAGGAGTCACAGCTCTGGCTGCTACCGGATAACGGCTTTTGAGATTCTCACTGAGTCCAGCATACCCCGCTATCTCTTCCAGTATGGGTGTCAATTCAAAATCTGAGAAATGAAATACATTGTGTGCGGGATACAGAATGGTATTATAGCCTCAATCATGTCCAACCTCGGCTTAATCTTTAAAAGGCCAGTGAGCCCGCCTAAAGCTTTTACCACGGCACCTCTACTGACCACCCCCAGGTTTCTCCACCACATATGGAGTTCTATGGGAATTTCTCCATAGATTTAAAGGGTATATTTTCAACGGTGCTCATCCTGCACATTTATTTAGGTGATTGGTTAAAAAAGCAAAAACCATGATTTATTTTTGACCAAAGAGGAAAAGGTGCTACTTTTGCAAAAAGTCTATAACTAGTTGAAAATGGACCATCTTTGCAAATACGGCCCTTCAGTACTTCGGGAAGGAAGATTTTAGGGCTGTGTTTGCTAATTGGGTCAAAAATTTGAAAAAAGATCATAAGTGGCTATTCTTGCAAAAACAGCCTTCTGGCGCCCCGTCGGGACATTTTGGCTGCTTAGACAAGAACGGCATCACCTTTATTTATGACCATATTTTTTGAAAGATAAGGTTGGACTCGATGATGGTTGCCTACGTATCCCACACTGGCGGGAATCAAACAATGTGTAGTTCGGGAAATTTGACACGAGTTGAAAAACATGCACTGACTCATTTCCCTTTTCCATTTTCTTTTCTCCATTTTTTTCAAAATCTTGGCAGAGTTTTGAGACAATTTTGAATATCAGTGTTTTTTCTTCAAAAATCAGAGAATTTCTATTCTATTTCGCTATTGGTTTTTCTGTCATTTCTTTTATTTAGCCGGTCGACAAATAAGCCGAAACAAAATGATGTACACATAGCCAGGTTGGATGCATCAGGATGGTCTTTATTTCAGGTTCACCTGTCCTAGACGGACCCAACCCCTGTGTTGAGTCCCCTAAGTCAAATGCACATGATGCAGATAATCGCTCCCACTAGGGATCCTACATGAGGCTATTCTATTCTAAGTTTAAATACTGGGGTTTTGTTCTAGACCAGGCTTACCCGAGCGGACAGCTCGAGCCGGGGGGGGGGGGGGCNGGTTTCAGCACAATTTATATACAGTTCAGATAATATCAAAGCGGTAAAAAAGCGGCATTTAGCACATTAGATTTAAACATGTAAAAATCAGGTAATAATGAAAGCCAAATATAACAGCTATTCTAAACTCGAATTCTTGAACCCTGAACCAGAGATTCTGGGTCTCTTCTCCCCAGCAGAGTCGCCAGAGCTGTCACACCTCCTTTTTACCCGATAAGGGTGATAAGGTGTTTTTCCAATTCAAGTGACATAAATCGAATTTGGGATTATTTATTTAGTTTCAGAGTCGCCACCCAGATTTTTATGGTGTTCTGGGATACCATTTATTTATTTTTAAATCCCAAATCGAGGAAATTTTTACTACGTTAAAAGTGTGCGAACCAAAAGACCGGGTAAGGAATTCTGTTAACCCGGGAGAAGGTGTTAGACACTCCCGAGTTCCGTAGTTTTAGCACGGTCTCTAAACTATTAATAATTGTCTTAGTTATTTAATTATTTACATATTTTAAACCTATTGTGCATTTTAACCTTTTTACTTTGTAGCCGCTTTTAATTTTTATGGATTATTGTGAAACAAGTCACGATTGTCGTGCACTTGTCATTTTTGGACACATTGTAAATGCGCCACATGAAATGCACCTGCAATTCACAACGTGTGATTTTTATTATTGTTCGGAGTTGTGTCGGGGGCATGAGTTTCAAATCCGAGTGTAGATTGCGTAATCATGACTATGGTCACGATGATTTAATTGCATATCTGAAGCAAAATTATTATTTTCGTAAGTTCTTTTGTCTTTCCTAAATTATATGTCACACTAGTCTAAAAGAGGTACTTTGGACTACAAGATGTAAATTTTGTTCAAGGTCTTCTAAATGAAGTTTACTAGTCTAAAGAGTAGAATTTGGGCCATATCCAGATCTGGCCCAATTTTATAATTAGCGTTTTAGGGCCAATCCTATTTTGGCTATGTGAAGAGAAAGAGATACACGGTTCAGCTAAAAGATTACATGAAGGAGTCTAAGTGTACATGAAATGAAAATGCTAAACACATTTCGAACCATATGACAATAAATAAAGCAAGTTTGATTATGGATATAATATCGTGGAAAGACATGTAAAGTTTCACTAATACTTGACCCATTTAATAGATAAGGATATTTTATGCATTTTGGATAGATCGGTCCATGAAACTAGAAATGCTTTTCCTAAACTTTTTTCCCCTTGTATCGCAACTAGCTATTTACTAAGATTACATTAAAATAATAGGGTTTTCTTGGGTCGAAATTGCTTGGTCTGTTTATGAGAGACCCCAAAATCAGGAGAAAGTACTTAAATAACAAAACTAGATCATTACACCATTCCATATTTATATTTAGAAAGCAGCTTTAAATTCTAGCCAAGATAGACTAATTTAAACTAAATTCAAAAACTAAACCGAAAATCCATTTTGATACTGATCTGAAACTTGTATATGGCCTAGAAATGTGAAATTTCCATTTCAAGTGATGTGAATTTTGATAAATGAAAATACTCAAGTATACAGGTAGAAAATTGACCATTCATTACTTAATCCTTATTGCTGGGTTTGACACCCCTGACCCAATGACCTGAAGTCTAGACTCTATCGGGCTTAGCTAGGTCATGTTTGCGAGTCTAGCCCAGTTCGGATAACCTCTATTCAAAACAAAAGCATGCAGGTTTTCAGGTCTGATAAAGACATAAAATACAAGGTCGAATACAAAAAGTTTAAAAATGTCCTGTGCATAATATTACAACCGGAATAAAATGGTGCAACTTTCATGATGGTTTAAGTCTGGATTACAGTTTCCAGTAAGAAGAAAAATAGAAGAAAATGAATTGTTCTAGACTAAACAAAAGGTAATAAACTGCTTCTTCAGCCAGACTTGTCCATAGCTTTAATGATAGAAACAAACACCTGCGCTTGGGATTTTAATCACATAAAGGAAACTATGCACTATTATGGAGTGAATCTGACCATTAGAGGATCAAATTCATTTCCTTTAGTGCTATTTTTTAAAAGTAATATTCTTATAACCTTAATTATATAGATGCATATAGGTAGCATAGTCATGAAGGAATCTGAGCACATATACAGTAAAGTAATGCATATTTCATAATGAAAATCAAAGAAACTCAAAGCAAATAGCTAACACATGACTTATTGATACTAACTAGCACAAGGTTTACATGTTCATAATCTTAAATTGAAAAAAAGAAAAGAAAAGAAAAGAAAATCAGACAAATCAAAAAAATTTCAACACCAACACAACCACAGATTTTGGAATCCAAGAACTTCATTTATAGCAAAAGTTGTTACATACCTTTTACAGAGAAAATCAGCAAGAAAATCTGACCAAATAAAGGTCAGAGAAAATCCAGAAATTGAAGCTTAATACAGCAACAAAAAACCAGCAGCAAACCAGCAAGATACCCAAAGAATAATAGCTTGAATAGACCCAAATTTTTGAATAGAAAAACCAACAAAGAAGACCAGTTTTTCCCAAGAAAATCAGCAGCAAAATACCAGTTTTTTCAGGAACTATAGCCAAAAAAGAACACCAGTTTTCAGCAGGTTCTTGCATCCATCTTGGTATATTTTTTTAGTATTTTTTTTCTATTTTTTCCCCAGAGTAGTGGTAGAGTTTTAGAGCAGTATTCTGGTGTGTTTGTGTGTAAATTCTGTGGAAAATCTCTCTTAAAATCTGTGGTAAGGTCTCCATTTTTCAGAGAATAGGGTAGGGTATTTATAGGGATTTTTAGGGTAGCATCTTATTAGCATAATCCTTATCTAATTAGGCTGAAATAGTACAGGTACAACTGTCTAACCTTATCCTCTTGGACAACTGTACCTCCTTCTAGAATATTCCTATTAATTTCAGCCCTTATCCCTTTTTAGAAGTACTGCTTTACCCTTAAAAAATCTGATTTTCTGATATTTTCTTAATTCTAGAAGCTTCTTGGGTTATTACACTCAAGATTCTTCAATTGAAAGTTCTATATTACCCCTTAGTAATCTTGTAATTACCCTTTTAATATTTAAAGGTTGTGTTATTTATTAAATTGACTAATTTTATCCTAATTGAGTGATTAAACTAAATAAAGAGGTTGGAAGCTTAAGCCTCTTTAAAAGTAAGGTTGAATAGATCTAACTAAGATAATTAGTTAAATGTTTATTGAATTTATTTTAGAACTTAGGTTAACTAGTTCAAATGATTTTATTAAGTTAAACCGTTAGACTTAGTCAATTATCCCATATTATGCCTTAATCTTAGTTTCAAACTAAGCTTAGGCTAACTAGTTAAGTATAACTAATTCTAATTCTATTGATTGGCCAAAAATCAGAATTCTAGTTGGCTCATACATAACTATTTAATGATGAACCAATTAAGTCAGTGGTTAACCTTAAATAAATAGCTATTGTGCATGGAAGTTGTTCAATCAACATAGGCAGTTTTATTATGACACTTATAGGTGCAAAATCTAACCTAAGAGTCAAGATTAGATTAACCTATAACTAATGTAAAAGTCAGTAATTAATTAAAGGCAGTTGCGAAATCAAAGGTTAACTTAAGTTACCATTCTAAATCCTAAGACATGTGGAATTAAACTAAGATAGAATCTAGTTAATTAATCCTCATACATGACTAATAAACTATTTTAAGGGAAGAAAAAGTTAAAGGAAAAATTATGAGATACTAAACCGAAGCTAAAATCAATTAAGTCATACATAAAGAAAAGCTCACGATTAAACCTATAACAACATGAGAATAAGGAAGGTACATAAAACCTGATTTATGATCAAACTCAGTGAGTCATGAGTATTAAAATTAGGCCTAAACTTGAATGGCATTAATCAACTAAAGAGAGTTGAGATTCAGACTGATAATCCAGATTTATAGCAACCAAATCAAGGTTTAAACCTAGTTTAGTCAACCATGCATGAGTAAATCAATACCCCTAAACAACTAATCTCTTATTTTTTAGAAGAAGACACAGTATGAAAAGAAATCTGGAAAACCCTAACTCAAATTAAACTGATTAAGTCATGCATAGAGTCAACTACATTCGAAACAACATTTAGAGAAATAAAACTTACGAAACCTAGACTAATTAATTCTAAAAATCAGTAAGAAACAGGAAACCTAGGACTAGAAACAAATAATTTCTAACACATAAATGATTAAAGAAAATAAAAGAAGGAGGTTACCAGTCAGGTTAGAACAAGTTTGGCCGGATTTGGGTTTCTTAGGGTTCCTAGATCTGATATTGAGGGATTTTGGTGGGGGGTTTTGGAGAAGTTAAAGGTGGTAGGTGATTGAGGGGAGGGAGAGGAGTGTCTGGTAAAATTTTGAGGTGATTTAGAGTGGTTCCGCCGCCGAAGGGCGATTTCCGGGCGGTAGAGTAAGGTGGTTGGCGGCGAAGAGTGAGAGAGGATGAAGAGAGAGACAGGGAGACGAGGGGGTTAGGGTAGACGGGTTTGAGGGGGGGGGGGG
>ML303170.1:0-35206 GCA_005239505.1 Nicotiana paniculata
GTAAAAATCAATGTTTTGTCACTTCAATGGTTTTCTCTCTTTGAATCCTTTGAATCCTCTGAAATTCTTCGAATTCCTCCTTTCAAGTTGTGTTTACGGGGTCTATTTATATGTTTAGGACGAACCCTAAACGTGTAGGAGACTTCTATTCCAACCGAGAAACACTTAAACTCGTCAAAACTCGGAATTTAGCTGGAACAGGGGCCTGGCATGTGGGCCCTTGCGCCTGGCTAACCCAGGATAAGGCTGGCGTTTCAGCTCTAATGCCTGGCAAACGCCAAGCAGGGTCAGGCGTTTCATCTCTAACGCCTGGCTAACGCTAGGCAGGGTCAGGCGTTTGGGTTCTGGCGCCCGACTATAGCCCGGTGCACTCCTCCTCGCCTCTTGAGCGTATTTTCGATGTATTTTCATCCATTTAGCTCGATTTCCATCTCCAATTCACCTACACATGAAATAGACTCTATTATGCACATAAAAAGTGTATTTTTATCCTTAACGCACATGAAATGTAAGGCATACAACATGTTAAACCATGAATTCTAGCCTCGCATTAGTTCTATAGCGTTCCCATATTTCATGTAGAGGTTCGTTTGGCTCTTGTTTGAATGCCAAAATCTCATCTCGACGGGCCGCCATGTGGCTTGGGGAAAAGAACTTTGCAATAAATTATCCGCGAGCTCGTCCCAAGTGGATATAGAATGGTTTGGGATACGCTCAAGCCAATCCAATTCCTTTCCCCGAAGTGAGAACGGGAACAACCGTAACCGTAATGCGTCCTCCGACACATTAGTTTTCTTACTCCCCAACAGGTATCAACAAAGCCTTTGAGATGCTTATAGGCATTCTGGTGCGCGGCTCCGGTGAAGTGTCCTCTTTTCTCTAGGAAAGTGAGCATCACATTTGTGATTTGGATGTTCCCAACTCGAATCCTTGGCGGGACTATGGCACTAGCATACCCCTTGTTTGGAAGGACCCGAGGGGCAGCTCTAGGAGCTGGAGGTGGGGGAGGGTCTGGGACATCATCCTGTATATTGGCCTGGCGGCCCCTTCTTTGTGGAGGAAGTTTCTTAATTTCATCCTCTTGGTTGTCATAAACCTTCTCCCCCGGAATCACATTTCCTAACGGATCAGCCATTGTACCTAAATAAATAAAACAAGGAAGTTAAAAATAGAAGGAAAGAAAAACACACTACGCTTCTAGTCACAAAGATAGTCACACCGTTAGAGCTCCCCGGCGACGGCGCCAACAAGTGATCACGCCTCACCCACACTACTATACAAGTAGGAAGGCAATGATTGTGTAGCTTTTACCCGAATGATCGGGATCGAATCCACATGGAGTCTATAATGGGGGTGAGTGTCTAAGTGATCTAAAAGGGTGGAGTGTTTCTAATTGCACTTCTAAACATTCGTTGGTATTGAACTATGCTAAGTGTACTCTATTGTTTGTAAGCTAATTACTGACTAATTTGTTTTTGTTGTTGTTTTCTGATATTGATAAAGGCACTAGGGTCGTGACCTTTGCCTAGGCGGTTACACAACGGGGTTCAATTCTAAGATCGGGGAATTGGTTAGGGATACAGCTATAACCAATGCACGTAGGTGCTCACTCTATACCTCTCGGTAGTTTGAGTGATTTTACCCTAATTACCCCTCTCGAGGCCAATTGGATGTCAATTAATAGAGCACTTAAGGCTTAGGTGAGGTATTACTCTCTCGAGGTTTAACCCTTTAATTAGGGCTCAAGTAGGGTTTTACCATTTCTAGGTTTAACCCAATTGATTGGGACTACCAATCTTTTGATAATGCCCTAATTTCCTATTAGGCTAATTTCTAGACTCAAGTATTCTTTCTCAAGAAAGACCCAAGTCATGAAAAGGCTAATCAGTGTTTGCAACCACTAATTATGACAATAAAGACCTTGAATTAGCCTAAATAGCCAACACCCATTAATTTCCCAACCTTAATTTCAAAAACCCATTACATACCCACACTAGGGTTGAGTCACAACCCTAACTAATGGATCTAGCTACTCTTAATCAAAGATGAAAATAATGATAGAGAAGAAGAAGAACCCATTTAATTGATTCTTAATAATGAAATTGAAGTTTCAACGTTAAAAATGCAAGAACAAAGCTAGAAAGATGAAAACCCTAAAATATTCACGTGCTCTCTACTTCAGAAATTACAAGATATGTAAAGAAATTACAAACTAGTCTATTTATAGTCTGCCAAATTTTCGGACAAAAATGCCGCTGCGAGACCACCACGGACCGCGAAAACACGATTGCGGTCCGCGAAAGTAATGAGGCTACTGAGCTGCTGGTTTTCTGGTAAGGTTCGACCGCGGACCGCGAAATAAGGACTGCGGACCGCGGTGAGAATTTGACTGGGATGCACCCTCACTGGAATGCCACCGCGGACCGCGAAATGAGGACCGCGACCGCGGTGGAAACTTGCATTGTGTTTACTTGAATGCCACCGCGGTCCGCGAAATGAGGACCACGGCCGCGGTGGAAACTTGCATTATTTCCCACTCACTGGAATGTCACCCGGACCGCGAAATAAGGACCGCGGCCGCGGTGGAAACTTGCAGTGTCTTCACCCTCACTGGAATACCACCGCGGACCGCGAAATAAGGATTGCGGCTGCGGTGGCCTTTTGCTTGATCATCTTTGTTGTGTTTGATCCTTGTGCCAGATTCACACCTGTTTTGAGCATATTTTAGACTGAGTGTCTTCATTTCTGGTTCAATCCTGCAACAAGCACAACGTATGAGCTTTCGGGGCCACTTTGTGTACCGTTATATCCAGAATTCATGTATAAGGGAACGGAAAACCAGGCAAAAATCCAAGTTATCATGAGGCGCAGTGCTCGGGACGCCTTGGAGTCTTTGGGAAACTTCCCGTGCTCGAGATAATCGATGATCTCATTCCTCCAGTCCCAGACCAAATTAGTCGTATTTACCTCGTAATAGCTATCTGGGTCTAGAATTGAGCTGTACTACCGTCCCAAAATCCAATCCCTTCATTTCTTTTGATGAGCTAGGGTTAGCTAATACATCTACTTTTGCATTTTCTTCCCTCGGGATATGAGTGATCGACCACTCCCGGACTCGAGCAAGCAGAGCCTGGACCTTCACTATGTATTGTTGCATGCGCTCCTCTTTGGTTTCGAAGATCCTGTAGACCTGATTCACCACCAGGTAGGAGTCACATTTTATTTCTATCACCGAATCTAGTCCCCGGGCCAGTTCAAGTCTTGCATTCAAAGCTTCATACTCTACTTTGTTGTTAGTTAAAGGGATTGCTCTTATGGCCTGCCTCAGGGTTTCTCCTAAAGGTGTGGTTAATACTATGCCAAGCCCGGACCTCTTTACGTTGGAATCTCCATTCGTAGATAAGGTCCAAACTCTCCATGTCGATTTTAACACCATCATTGCTTCTTTGGTTGCCAGAAGCAGCAATCCCGGACTGAAATCGACCACAAAGTCGGCCGAAACTTCTGACTTAATCGCAGTCCTAGGTTTATACTCTACTACACTGAAGTTGAAGTTTTATTCTGATAGCCTTGGGTAGGAAGGATCCCGTGTACCTGACGTTTCTTTGTCCTGCAATGATATGTTATTTCGACCGCGATCAGTTCTTCTGTTGGTAACGAACCTGTCTGCCGACCGGAAAACTCTGTCGTGTCCTTCGGCCCGTTCTTAAGGCTAAAATCAGCCCCTCGAAGACCGTCTATCTCTGTCAAAATTATCTTTTGATTTTTCTTTATTCTTCTCCCGACCTTTTGCCGACGCCGGTAAGCTAATTTGATCATCTTCAATCCTTATCTTAGACTCGTACCGGTTGTGAACATCCGTCCAAGTCATCGCTTGGAACTCAAGCAAGCTTTCCTTCAATTTTCAAGAAGCATCAGAACTTCTCAGATTCAGACCCTTGGTGAATGCTTCAGCTGCCCATTCATATGGAACAACCGGGAGCAACATACTTTCCTTTTGGAATCTGGTGACGAATTCTCGTAGCAACTCAGAGTCTCCTTTTGCAATTCTGAATATGTCAGCCTTTCAGTACTGCACCTTTCTGGCCCCGACATGGGTCGAATAAAGAATCTGCGAGCATCTCAAAGGACTGCATGGAATGCTCGGGTAACAGCTTTACCACGTCAAGGCTTTCGTGAGAGTCTCTCCGAATTTCTTCAGAAAAAAAAGATTCAATCTGGTGGGGAGCTAAATCTTTCCCCTTCACCGCCATTGTATAGGTGGTAATATGCTCCTGAGGGTCTGTCGTGTCCTTCGGCTCGTTCTTAGGGATAAAATCAGCCCCTCGAATACTGTCTATCTGTGTCAAAATTATCTTTTGATTTTTCTTTATTCTTCTCTCGACCTTTTGCCGACGTCGGTAAGCCAATCTGATCATCTTCAATCCTTATCTTAGACTCATACTGGCTGTGAACATCCGTCCAAGTCATCGCTTGGAACTCAAGCAAGCTTTCCTTCAATTTCCAGGAAGCATCAGAACTTCTCAGATTCAGACCCTTGGTGAATGCTTCAGCCGCCCATTCATCCGGAACAACCGGAAGCAACATCCTCCCCTTTTAGAATCGGGTGACAAATTCTCGTAGCAACTCGGAGTCTCCTTGTGCAATTCTGAATATGTCATCCTTTCAGTACTGCGCCTTTCTGGCCCCAGCATGGGTCTAATAAAGAATCCGCGAGCATCTCAAAGGAATGTTTGGAATGCTCGGGAACAGCTAATACCACATCAAGGCTTTCATGAGAGTCTCTCCGAATTTTTTCAGCAAAACAGATTCAATCTGGTGGGGAGCTAAATCGTTCCCCTTCACCGCCGTTGTATAGGTGGTAATATGCTCCTGAGAGTCCGAAATCCCATCATATTTCGGCACGTTGTGCATTTTAAACGGCTTCAGGATCAATTCAAGTATCGCGCTTGGTTTATACGGCAACTGAGTATACTTCTTTGCGTCCGGCTCTTTCAGCACCGGTGGTGCACTTGGGATTTGGTCCATACGAGCTTTCACTTCCCTCATAAACCGTAGGAGCTCGCTTTTGAAGGGATCGCTCTCGTTATTGTGACCGGAACCGCTCCCCTCGACCCCATCAAAATCGACTTAGCCCCTCAGGCTGTTGTTGTTGGCCCTTTGCATTTTTTGATTTTCGAGAGCGCCGGGAGGGACCGGACCTCGTCCATTTGCGTTATTGGAAGCACCCAACAATGCCTGCTTTATTTCTGTCATAACCTTGTCCTACCATGTGAGATGACCTAGAATGACTCCTTATTGTTCTTGCAAGTCCCTTACCGCTTCAACAACATGCTCCTCTTCAGCATCACTCGAACATGTCGCGGGTACCGCCTGCTGTGGATCGACGTAGCATCGTTTCTCTCATTGCGGGTGTCACTGATTGAATCATCGTGCTGAGGCTGATCTCCTTGGGCCTCAAGATTGTGTGTGTTGTTAACACCATTATCTGTGGTTTTTTACTAAGAACAAATAATCAAAACACGTTAATAAAATAGGGAAGGACCAACTTAATTACACGACTGTCTAGGCCCCATGGTAGGCGCCTAACTGTTTATCTGTAAAATGATACAGTTGAATTTGTAGGTGGTTTCTAGACAAGTGAATTAATTCGATCCTGAAATAATACAAGAATTGAAGAAATATGCTATACTTAGCCTTGAAATGAAGACAAAATAGCAGAAGCAGTAATTCCGGTAGAAAGATTTCCGGACACAACAATAATGAAATCAAAAAAGTAAGAAGGTAAAATTGTATAAAGCTTTGAATAGATTATAGCGTTAGTTTGCTAGAAAATTCATGTCCTTTACAATGATAACATAACTTACTATTTATAGCTCCCACCTAGGGAACAAGGTCCTAGGATCATGCCCTTCGTTAATATCAATTATGATGGCCAATAAAGAATGTGTAGCAGTGAACATAAATGACAAATTCTTTGGTAGTGTATTAAATACTGTAGTATATTCTTCATTAAATGCTATCGGGTGACAGACATTTATTACGTCTTTATGAGTATCATTTTTTTCCGGTAACAAATGAAACAGTTATCTTCGATTGTAACTATCATCTGCTTTCGGTTCTACGTGTCACTCTCTTACACAGTTACTCAATATAGCATATTTCACCCTATACACCATCTTAATTATTCTAACACTCAAATTAAAAAACAATATCTTAATTCTCAAATATGTATTCCGATTTGGACATTAGAAAGAAATAAACTATATATCATAACATTCTCCTCTCTATTTCCTTTCCTTTTTCCTAGTTTCCAAACGTCATCTAAATTCAGCTTTCTGTTGGGCTTCAATTCGGAAATGATTCTTCCTTCTACCAGGAAAAGCGCGTCGAACGTGAAAGTCCTCAAAGTCAAGGCCCGCCCAAAATCCAAGCCCGAACTTTATCTCTTTTACACTTCCGTTTACTCTAATCGACGAAAAAAAAACTAGACAAATTCAACAAACTTGAGTGCTAAGAAAACAAAATTCGCAATGGATGCACAACAGCAGAGACAACAAGGTGCTCCCCAAATCCCAAGGCCCGGCGCCGGCGCCGGCGCCGGTGGTGGAGACTTTACTCCTATTCTCACCGTGCTCGTGTCCTTCATCGCCATTTTCGTAATGGTGAACTAATCTTAATCCCTAAGATATCAATAAAGTGCTTTAAATTAGCTACAGTTTAATACTTTTTTGTTTTATTTTCTTAGTTTTATTCTGCCTTTTTAATTTTTGTTGCAATCATTAATTTGTAATAAAGATGTCGAATGCATAGTGCTTTATAATTGCGTTTAGTACATGTATAGTATATGTACCAGGTGCTTGATAAACCACCATGCTAAGGCTTCAATATATTCATTGTGTTTGATAATTGCGTTGACCACTATAGAGTGGATTTTTCAGTTTAAACCATTTTTTGTTTCTTAGAATGGGCTTTTCAGTTTAAGTGGATTATCTACTTAAGTGAAGAGTAATCTAAGACCCTGTTGGGGATGTAATGGCTTTGATTGAATTGCTTTTTAGGTAAAAGAAGGACGAACTAGGGTAGGGTGTTTGATTGAGCTATTGAAGTACTAGAGGTGTAGCACCCCAAGGGTTTGGCATGACGGTCGATAAAGTTGGAATAAGGACCCTGGAATACCAGGGTCCATATTCCAATTGTGGCGTGAAAAAAAAGGTTATGTGATTTTTTGCCATATGTCAAAGTCTTGGTGGGTAGAGTTACTTTGTACATGAACTGGTAGAAGATAGAGTGCCCGCGAAATAGGCAAGGTGCGTGCCGTTCGTCCAATCACCACAGTTATTCAAGTGTTTAACCTTGTTTTGGATGTAATCATTTAGAGTGGAGTGCTTTTTATGGTAAAAGATAGTTAGAGTAGATGACTGATATTTAGCTAAAGAAGTTCTGTTGATGTACAAACATTTAACGTTTATTCTTCAAAACATTTGGTGTTAGTTTACTGTCATATTCTTCCCGACATTTTTTTAATTTTAAAAAGCAACAACAACAACAACAACATACCCAGTAAAATTCTACTAGTGGGGTCTGGTGAGAGTAGAGTGTACGCAGACCTTACCCCTATCCCGAAAAGGGTAGAGAGGTTGTTTCCCGGAGACTCTCGGTTCGACAAGAGAGACAATAATATCATAAAAGAAACAAAAGAAAAGGCATGTAACAGCAAAAGATGTCAGAACGAAAATAACAACAACGAATAAGTGAAAGGACAATAACATAAAACTATGCAAAACAACAATGTGAACACAACATAGATCGCTAACAAACCTAAACAAAACTCTATCAGACTACCCGGTGCAAAGAGGGAAGAACTCTCGACTACCCCCTAGCCTACCACCCTAATGCTCGACCTTCACATGTTCCTATCAAGAGCCATATTCTCGGAAATTTGAAGCCGCGCCATGTCCTGCCTGATCACCTCGCTCCAATACTTCTTAAGCCGCCCTCTGTCTCTTCTCGTACCTGCCAAAGTCAACCGCTCACACCTCCTAACCGGTGTGAGCGGTTTTATAAATGGTCAAAGTATTAAAATAATGATAGTTCTCTTGTGCAACAACCTTATGGTCAATAAATTTATTTCCTAATAGTTCTTGGTAAAAATTTTCCAAATTTTTGCTTTTGCAGCAAAAAGTATGTTACCATAGGTGTTTTACTGACATCTTTAGAGGTAATCCATAGCTAAACTCTGTTACGTAACAGCTCTAGCAGAGGTTGGTAGCTTGAGTGATCGTTTCATTGGCGTGAGATTTGTAACTTTCTTGCCATTCTTGTGACGTAAAAATATGTGGATTGATAATTGACACTTAAAAAAGAAATGTTTAGATTATTGACACTTCAGTTCCCTTTGGGATTGTTACTTCCCTTTAGATATATAGATGGAGAAATGGTCGTTCATCACATCTAATCTTCGCGGTCCTCCTGTCAGTAATTATTACTGTTGACTTTAAGAATGATTATTAACAGCTCACAGTAACCCTTTTGTACAAGCATGAGAGATTTGCCTGCATTCCTCCTACTAGCTGTCACTTACAATTTCTGATATTCCTGTCATTGGGGCAGTCATATATTCATTGTTACATGCTACATCTTCTATGGTATTGTTAGTCCCTTAAAATTGGAGCTTAATTGCATTAGGGGTGTGCGATTAATCAGATGCTATTAGCAATGCCCCTACTCCATACCACTTTGATTTCATAATTAGGAAAAGGAGTTACCTAGCTAATGCAGGAAAAGGTTTGCTGCATGAATCGCTTTTCTGGTATAACTCTTGTTGTTTGACTGTTTTTAGACATAACTGTCTTGAACATTCTCAAAAAAAAAAAAAAAAAAAAAAAGATATAACTGTCTTGGATTTCACCTGCCAATTGGTTGACACTGAAATATTGGCAATGGTCTAATTCATCGGTAAAGGATCCTCAATTTGTATTGCATTTATATTATTGAATATCTTGGTAATAGAACTTAGGTAGTATAACTGTGACTTGCATGTTGGGGATATGATTTGTTAGAAATGAATTATCTTCTTCTTCCTTTCTTTTTAAATGTATAACTGGGACATCTGAAAATCATTTGCAGATCATGGCTTCTTCGATGTCAACATTAAATAATAGTTTATCCATTTTACATCAAGTGCCGGAAGGTCATGTTGGAGTCTATTGGAGAGGAGGTGCTCTTTTGAATACAATAACTGATCCAGGTTATATTTGGTGCTTTATCTAGCTGAAATTTTTCATTTTCTTGAGGTATATGCTTATTTTGAAGTCTATTGTTGATCGAACATGTATGTTTGACTGTGCAGGTTTTCATTTGAAACTGCCCTTTATAACTCAGTTTGAACCCATTCAAGTTACTCTTCAAACAGATTTGGTGACATTTATCTCTCTTTTGTTATATCGTTTTAAGGTTTTCTATCTCTAAATTTCTAGCGAGTAATTATATAAACCCTAATGAAGAATAAGGTGAGTGATGGCTCTGGATCATGTGCTAATGCAGGTTAGGGATATTCCTTGTGGGACCAAAGGAGGCGTGATGATCAACTTTGACAAAATAGAAGTAAAGAATCTGCCTTGTAGTTATGCTATATGCAGGAATGCATTGTTCATGTTGTTTGTTTCATGTGCTTTCAGGTTGTTAACCGCCTTCGTAAGGATCACGTGTATGATACTCTGCTGAACTATGGGGTCAATTATGATAATACATGGATATATGACAAGATCCACCATGAGATCAATCAGTTCTGCAGTGGTCACAGCCTTCAACAAGTTTATATTGACATGTTTGATCAGGTAAGTATCTTCTTGGCCTCTATAGACAGATTGGTCTGCCAGTTGTAGTCAACATTTATGAATTGTTCCTTTTTTGTTTCCTTCTGGTGTTTGTGTCAACGCGTCCAGTAATATTGCCATCCATAGATTGTCGCTTTTGCGAATTTCTATGGCTAGCATAAGGATTAAGCTGTCTTCGAACTGTTCTGGTTTTAACCTGCTGAGTCATGCTTTTCTCACTTAGACATGCTCTATTTTCGTGCTTAAACTCCTTGATAAGCGTTGTAAGGCGAGAAATACGGCTGATGAATTACATCGGTCTTAAAAAAAAATTCCTAAAGCTAATTTAGCCCAAGTTATTGTTAATAGTCTTGACGAGGTCCCTGCCAAAACATTTTCAGATCGATGAAAAAATGAAAGATGCTCTTCAGGCCGACTGCACACGTTATGCTCCCGGTATCGAAATTCTCAGTGTGCGTATTACAAAACCTTCCATCCCAGAAAGCATAAGACGAAATTTTGAGAACATGGAACAGGAGCGCACCAAGGTATTAAGTGGAGAACTGTACATTTTCTATTTGTATCATCTTTGGCCGTACTCTACATTTTTTTTTTGTCTTATCTTTGGTTGAGCTGAGGGTTTGGTGTGTTGGAAAGAAAAGGACTTTAAGATCGGTCTTTGCATTATTGTGTCAAAGTACATGCATAAAAGGGCTGGTTGATGAGTGAACGTTTCTCTCAACCTTTCATCGTAATAGCAGCTGTTTAATACTGAGAATCAATGTATTCCACAACGTGCCATTGTTGCTCAGGGCTTGTATTAACCGTGACTTAATTGGTAATCCATGTATGAATCAATGATGTGTTACAGGTCTTGATTGCAGTAGAGAGACAGAGAGTTGCTGAGAAGGAAGCAGAGACACAGAAAAAGATAGCAATTAGTGAAGCTGAAAGAAATGCTCATGTTAGTAAGATTCAGATGGAACAGAAGTTGATGGAAAAAGATAGTTCAAGGAAGCAAGAGGAAATTGCAAATTCAATGTACCTAGCTCGTGAAAAGAGCCTGTCAGATGCAGCTTACTACCGGTGAATTCTCTTTAACTTATCTCCTGTATAGTTTATGTTAGAGAGCGCCTAAGGATGTCGCCTAGTGGTCAATTAATGAAGTGGACCAAACCATGAGAGACCATCAGGGTCAAATCTAAGCGGAGACAAAAAAACCACTAGGTTTTTTCTTCTCGTCTGCCTAAGACTCGGTGGGCAAAGTTATGTAGTATCTGGGTAGTGGGAGGTACTAGGTACCGGGCGGGATAGTTGAGGTCACGTAAGCTGATGTGGATACTAGTGGTACAGAAAAAAATAAGAGATTCTATCGGAGAGTAGATTTGGTTCTTCCTATTGATTAGTATACTGACTAACCTTATCTGGGATTTTTCAGAACAATGAAAGAAGCAGAGGCAAACAAGCTGAAGCTTACTCCAGAATTTCTAGAACTGCGATTCATTGAAGCTATAGCCAACAACTCCAAGATCTTCTTTGGCAACAAGGCAAGGCTCATTATCTTATAAGATTCATCTCCACTAATCCCCTTTCTTGAGTTTATAGTACTTTGTGCTTACAAAAATATGATTTCAGGTGCCCAATATGGTTCTTGACCAAAGGCTACTTGGAAACTTTTTGCAAGAGGTTGTGCCGCGCCAGGAGTCTTAGGGGTGTACGGTTTAAGCTCGTTTGTTGAAAGCTTCAAAGTATATTTTTCTGGAGAATGATACAATGTATTGGTTTATTCGTATGGTCTATTCTGTACTACACAAGCATCAAGTTTATACCGCTCTTTTGACAGGAAAACTCAGCTACATTCTTGATATGGTATTTTCTAATTTTGCTTGTGTCACTCCCACGTAACTCTGAATGGTCAAAACCTATTACGTATATCATATGAGAAATATTAATGAGGAGTTTTAGTTGTCAGACGTGAAAGAAGGAAAGACTCACATTTATTCATCGACAGAGCAAGAAATATATTTACATAATGTCCTTTAATGTTTAGTGCAAGTAAGTTTTTAACTTTTTATGTGAAACACCTGAAATGGAGGGGCAATCTGTTTGAGCTGCCAACCGTGTCGGCTAGGAAAAATTTCTGTCTCAAAATAATACTGTTAAAAAGGAATGAATTAACGTGCAATGTCGGCAAGGGCATTTGGTCTAGTGGTATGATTCTCGCTTAGGGTGCGAGAGGTCCCGAGTTCAATTCTCGGAATGCCCCTTTCATTATTTGTGTTCCCAATCTTTTTCTCTATCTTTTCTCCTGTTTTTTTCTCTATTCCCTTAATTGTTGATTTTTCTCACACTATGCCTTTTATGTGATCACATTTACTCCTTCCGGTCCACTTTAATTGATTTTGTGATTATTTTTTTGTAATGTTGGCACGCAGTTCCGCTTTCTGTTGGTGGTAGGTTTTTATGACTAATCGTTGTCTTCTTTCATTATTGATCACCTTACTACTATCCTGAGACAAGGGTCTATTGGAAACAACTTATCTATCCTCACAAGGTAGGGGTAAGGTATGCGTACACACTACTCTTCCCAGAACCCACGTTGTGGGATAATACTAGGTATGTTGTTGTTTTGTGGTCCCCAATACTTGATATTTAAGATTTTAGGAAGGAATTAACCTCTTTTTTCCAAAATTGCTCTTTGAATAAAGAGCCAAGGAGTATTTGTTATAGTTCAAATGAACAAATGAAAGTTAATATAGTTATTTTTACTTTTAATTAATGCTAAAAATTAGATTCCTTAATATATGTGAAAATAAAATAAAATGGAACAGTGGGAGTAACATGTACAGCGGTCTAGTTGTCCACAAAGTGTTGGGTTACGAAGTATACTTATCGGAGTTGAGAAAAAATTAAAGACAAATTAACTTGAGGAAAAGTCTTGATACAAAGATAGAGCTGAATTAGGATTTCAAGTAAGAGTGAAGTATCATTCTACCTTCTAGATTTTGTAGTTGTGACTCTAAACCAATTGCAAAAAAATTATCTTTAATTATTTAACTTTATACATTACTCAAACTGAGAGCAATCAATACATATTTGCTACTCAAATAATAGATTTGTCTATGTATGGGAAGTAAAACAAAAAGAGCAACCACTATGCCTCAACTATATGTAGTCGATTATATGAATTCTCACTGATCGACTTAAAAAAAACAGAAACGAAAATTTGTCATTAGACTCTAAATACCTACTCTTTCATGGCCCAATTGTTATTACAACATTTTCTACCATAGAATCGAACTTTCGGGTAAATCCAACGGCTTTTCTGAAGGTCTTTCAGAAAAAAAGATCTTATCTGTATCTCTCTTACTCGAATTAGAAGTCAGAAAACATAAATTTTTTTTACATACTTCTTAAAAGGAGAGAGCACCAGGAGAACATTTAGACACCGTCAATTGACAAAAACTAACTATATATTTATGGTCATTTTCAACACTTTCCTAATCATGCATTCTAGGTTCTGTGTATCAATGGACTACAAGATGTGGAAAGAAGTACACCAATTAAAATCCAAAAAAATAAATTCCTTTGTATACTTTATTTTAAGTTTTCTTTTTAATGAAGTCAACACTAAACGGACGGCTTACAAATAAAGCAAAAAGTTGGCGAGTTTGGTTTTAATCGTTCATTTAACGGTTTTTTTCAGAAAATTTTCAATATACCAAAAAAATAAAAATAAAAATTGTTTGATTATAGTCATAAACTTTCTTTGTTATGTAGTATCAACATTAAGAAGTAATTATTAAGTTGTCCCGGCACAAATATTTATATTTACCAGTATAGCCTGTTTTCAAAGTAGCAAACTTGTTTATTTAAGCTTTCTACCTAAATTGCAAGTTTTTAACTTCAAACTTTGACTAATCAAATTCTAATCGAAATTTAGTTGACACATGCCTAACTGTCTGGTGTCACTGTCTTCTACTACGTGATATAATATCTTCCCACTAATTGAGTGAGTGGAAATGAGAAGATTGAGGAGTCAATAAAACAGATGAATTGAAACCAAGAGATTAATTTTACCTACTTATTCACAATTTTAATTTAATGAGTGAGAATAATACTTATTATATTATTTTATAATATTGTAAAACCTATAGTAATTGTGGATGTCCTCTACTCCCACTACTCATGATATAAATAACCTCCCACTACTTATCACTATTATGATTGTAACTCACACACCTCCATAACCTCTCCCCATGATCTTCCCTCATGATCTTTACTCGTGATCATGTAGATCATAACATGGAAGCAATTGCTCAAGAGGAGAATAAAGACATAGTAATTGATAAAACCTCACAGGAGGTTCTAGTACCTGAAAATGATGAAAATGAAGAGATCTCAATAAGTTATGTCTCTACAGAAAAAAGGTGGAACCGAAATAACTTTGTTGTTAACAACAATTTTGCATATAATGTTGCAGTTGACATAATGCAACAAGATGAGGATCTTGAGCCAACATCTGTCGATGAATGTAGACAAAAAAATGATTGGCCAAAATGAAAAAACGCTATTCAAGCGGAATTTACTTCACTCGAAAAAAGTGAAGTTTTCAGACCAATAGTCTGAACGCCTGAAGGTGTCAAGCCAGTGGGGTACAAATGGATTTTTGTACGAAAACGAAATGAGAAAGGTGAAGTCATAAGATATAAAGCACGACTTGCTGCACAAGGGTTTTCGCAAAGGCATTGATTATATGGAGACATATTCTCCCGTAGTAGATGCAATTACCTTCATGTATCTAATAAGTCTGCACCTCATGAAAAGCTTGATATGTAGTTGATGGATGTTGTCACAGCTACTTATATGGCTCCCTAGATAATGAAATTTTTATGAAAATCCCTGAAGGATTTAAAGTTCCTGAAGAACATAAAAGTTCAAGGGAAACTTGTTCAATAAAGCTTCAGAAATCCTTATACGGATTGAAGCAATTGGGGAGAATGTGGTACAATCTCCTTAGCGAGTATTTGCTAAAGGAAGGGTACAAAAATGACCATATTTGTCCCTGTGTTTTTATTAAGAGGTCTGGATCTGAATTTGTCATCATAGCTGTGTATGTTGATGGCTTGAATATCATTGGAACTTTTAAGAGCTTTTAAAGGCGGTAGAGTGTTTGAAGAAAGAATTTGAAATGAAAGATCTTGGTAAGATAAAATTTTATCTTGGCCTACAAATTGAGCATGTAAGAAATGGAATATTTGTCCATCAATTAACATACACTGAAAAAGTTTTAAAGAGATTTTACATGGATAATGCACATCCATTGAGTACCAAAATGGTTGCGAAATCGCTTGACATAAATAAAGATCCATTTCGACCTCAAGAAAATGACGAAGAGCTCGTTAGTGATGAAACTCCATATCTTAGTACAATTGGGGCAGTGATGTATCTTGCTAAGAATACCCGGCTAGATATTGCTTTTGATGTAAGCTTATTAGCAAGATTCAGTTCCTCCCCAACAAGAAGACAATGTTAATCATATATTTAGATATCTTCGGGGAACTCTAGATATGTGATTGTTCTATTCTAATGAATTCAAGTCAGAAATGATTGGCTATGCCGATGCAGGTTATTTGTCCGATTCACATAAAGTCCGATCTCAAACAGGCTATTTGTTTACATATGAAGGTACAACTATATCATGGCGTTCAATGAAACAAACAATTGCTGCCACATCTTCTAATCTTGCTGAGATAATAGCCATTGATGAAGCTGGTCGGGAATGGGTTTGGTTGAGTCAATGACTCAACATATTCAGAAAATGTGTGATTTTCTTATGAAAAAAGATAATCCAACTATACTATATGAAGACAATGTTGCTTGCATCGCTCAACTAAAAGGAGGATACATAAAAGGAGACAGAACAAAACACATTTCACCAAAATTCTTTTTCACGCATGATCTTCAACAAAATGATGAGATTAATGTTCAACAGGTTCCTTCATGTGATAATTTGGCTGATCTGTTTACTAAGGCATTACCAACGTCAACATTTGAGAAGTTGAGACAGAAGATTGGAATGCGACGTCTTCGAGAAATAAAGTGATGTTTTCCTGAGGGGGAGTAAGATATGTGATGTACTCTTTTTCCCTTAGCCTAGATTTTGTCCCACTGGATTTTTCTGGTAAGATTTTTAACGAGGCAACAAATAAAGCGTATTAGAGATATGTGTACTCTTTTTTCTTCACTAAGATTTTTTCCCACGTGATTTTTCTTAGTAAAGTTTTAACGAGACATATTATCTATTTTTGGACATCAAAAGGGGACTGTTGTAAAACCTATAGTAATTGTGGATGTCCACTACTCCCACTACTTTCACCCATGATGTAAATAACCTACCACTACTTACACTATTATAATTGTAACTCTCACACCTCCATAACTTCTCCCCGTGATTTTCCTCCATGGTCAAAGGTTAATGTCATATTTAAGACAATCCTTTTTTAACTTTCAATGTAATAGTATAAATAGAGGGATGGAATTTGATATGGGAGACACTTGAACACTTGATGAAATAAGAAATTTATCTCATCTTCTCTTATTCTACTTATTTTCTTATTTTATATTGTTACTTTGAACTACATTTCTTAATATATTTGAGAATACTACTTTCTTCTCCGCTAATTATTGATTTTTGATTTCCTAAGTAGTTGCTTCATTAAACTTTCTTCTCCTACCTTTTAGGGAATGTCCCAAAGAGAGGGAAAAGTTAAATAAAAAGTTGAGAAATTACACTTTTAGGAAAAGTTATATTCAAGTCGTTTTACAATAGCATATAATTAAATTATTTAAACCTTAATTGCACCTTCTCAACTCCAAATAATGACTAATCAAATTCAAATCTTTCGTTTTAGTTGACACTCAAAGACATGCTTTTTAACTTTATTGTCCTCGCGAATGAAGATTGTGGTGGAGCCGTAAGTAATTCTTCATCTTTAATTAGAGGTTTTGATTTCAAGTATTAAATATAAAATCGTCTTGATAGGAAACACTTTACCTATAATATGGGACTTTTCAGTATGATTTTCTATTTAGTTGAGCACAAATGCAGATACCAAACACTCTATAAGAAACTCCAAAAGGAAAACTTTGTTTGTCCTCGTCCTTCTACTTTGGAAGAATCTTTGCACTTAATTAGTGGAGCAGCTAAATTTGAAAAGTCAACAAACACTAGATATTAATGCCAAAGAATTGATAGCACGAGATTTGATTTTTGGTCCAAAGAATAAAAAGCAAAGACAAAATTAAATTTTTAAATCAATGGATGTGGAAATTTATGCTTTTTCATCAACTAAGGGGTAAGGAGGAGGAGAAAATATACCCTTTAACCCTTTAAAAAATACTCTTTTCGTTCACAATAAGTGATTTTTTAATTATTTTTACACAGATTAAAAAAATCACCTTTTAACTTTAATTAGCAATAAAATTGACCATATTAACTTTTACTGTTTCTTCACATAAACACTCCTACCACATAATATATTATTTACTCCAACGGCAGTACAGGAAAAATAATTAATTCATTCTTGAAATCTGAAAAAATAACTTATTTTGAACCACAAAAAAAAAAACCAAAAGGCCACTTATTATGGACGGGAGAGAGTACATTTTAACTACTATATCTATTCATTTATGCATACAATCCAAAAAATTTAATAATAGATATCAATGTGGAAACGAATATCCTCCACAATTTAAGTTATTCACATAATTAAAAAAATAATCTCGCCGAAAAAAATATTTTTCAGGAAACATATTCTGCCACACCAAATATCCATCATGGTAACTAGTGTAGCTTTTATCTCTCCTTTTTGTATCTATTCCATTTTCTTGAAAAAACTCTAAAGAGTATTACTAATTCACTTAGAATTATAGCATTTTAAAGAAACTTCATTTATCTATCTTATACTTAAAGCTGTAATAAAGCTTCAAATCCTTTGAATAATTAAGCAGATCACAGAAAATTCTCAATCAAACTCGTCTATAAACTTGACGGCGGACTTTAATTTATTCAAAAAGCGAGAAAGAAGAAGAAGATATGTGGTGAATCGACCGCCCTAACATACATTGAGTGATCTACCTCAGACCATCGATATCATATGTTCTATCAAAATAAAATTTCACAAAAGTCCAATTATATCCAATTTTAATTGCCCTATCACCAATATACAAAGAAAAAAAGGACGATTTTTAAAAAGAATATAAGGAAATGATTTTTGACCCATAATAGGAAAATGACAGAAATTATTAATATTCTATTCCAACTTTCAACAATACCCCAATTAGTATATAAAATATTTCCCTTTCTTTGTGTGTGTGTTTGGTTTTGGGGGTGGGGTGGGGGTGGGGGAGGGTTGTGAAGTGGCATCCATACAAATTGTCACCATGCAATTTGGTCGTCGAAGACTTTGGGCACATGGTTACATAATAGTGATCAGCACCCATCTCTCTGCAGCAATTTCGAATTAAAAGTAGTTGAGCACTTATAATTTAAAAATTCTGAATTCGGCATTGCATTTTAATAGTGTTAGATTAAATGCGGATTTGAGTCAGAAAGATCTATATTATGGGATAAATCGTTTTTTATAAAAAGACGACTTTATATATAAGATTTGAACCCAAGACGACTTTGACTTTATACATAAGATTCGAACCCAAGACTCTTGATAAACGAGTACTTACCTCTCTGCTGCTGTCCTGATCGGTGCAATTGTTTAGTGTCAGATTCTTGGAAAGACAACAATATATTCACATACAGCTAAGCAATTATAATTGTTTGTAACAAAAAGAATGGCTGATATATGCTTGCTTGACTTCACGGTGGATATCTCATGTACAATGCCACAATGAGATATATATATATATATGTATATATCTAATTATATATTCTTTTCTCTCTTTGTTATAAACCAATGTTTCCACTTCTCCCCATATATGAACTTGCTCCTCCTTCAATTTTGGTGTTCCATTATATTCTTGTTAAGAATTGGAGTACTTTTGCAAATTGTTAATTGGTATGCCATCTATCTCTTATTTCCTACCTTTCTTTATGTAATATATTCATTTACATGTGGAGCTTTCACCACTTCTCAATTAATTATTCACAATAAGGACAATTTTAGTATTCTTTATATATATATATATATAGTTCCGTTTAAAGTCTTCTACTCATGAAATGATGTGTCTACTCAAACATCGCCACATAAAATGCAAATGCTAGGGGGAAAGAAGACTTTGGCCACATTGGTCACATACTAATTGAAGTAAGAACACGAAAACAGCTATGAAATTTCAATCATTTCTACAAAAATGTATATAATCCCAAGTACAATAAGCTTCCATTGAACTTAGGATTATATATATATATATATACTCTATATAATTGCCAATATTCCTACCCACTTTTCAATATTTCACTTTTCTTATTTAATTTGCCTTTTCTTCTTCACAATTGCAAGATATTACCCTTTTGCTTTACTGTTGAAGTTCCATTCTTGTAAGAAGTGAGTTAATTCTTGGATATTGTTTTGGTGGGGTTTATAATTGGTATGTCATCTATCTTTTATTTTCCTACTCTTACTTTTTGTTGCTGAATTCTCCTTGACTTTTGACATGGTGAGTGGTTTATGTTTGAGAAACAACGATGTTTTTTTTTTTTTTTGGTTTGGAAAAGGTGGTTAAGTCTAGAAAAAGAAATGTTCTATGTTGTCTTTTTTCTTTTCGTTTTCGTTTCCCTTGGGCAATCAGACATGGTGTGTATGTGTTGGGGGAGGGGAGGGGGGGGGGGGTTAAAAATTATGGCTGTGAATGCAAAGTATGTTGTTGTGTTCTTATAAGTCTAGCACGTGTTAGATTCGAGTCTTGAGTATGAAAAAATTTCTGTTAGGAGAATGCTCCCCCTTAAATGGATCTAACACAGTATAAATTTAAATATAATCAGATTCCAATACAGATATCAAGACACTAGGTGAAAAATAAAAAGAGGTGAAGGAAACATTTACTATTCCATTTTTAGTATAATCACATAAGTAAATAATAGCCAACCACGGGTAAGTGGTCGCTTTAAGCATGAGTTGAAAATTTGAAATTGAAATCCTTTAAATGTTAGCTTGATAATTATACAGATTTTGGCATATTCAGTTTTAAATAATTTGCATGTGTAAAGATAGGAATTTTCAACTTCAAACAATGCTTAATCAAACTTATATCTTAATTACCTTATTTGAGCCAATAGTCTCTAATTAAGGGCTAGAGCCGAGAGATTTGACCTTTCTTGTTGGTCAAAGCTGTCAACACAAAGGCGAATTTATAATACTCTCTTCGGTCTACTTTAATTGATTGTTTGACCTTCTTTTTTGGTTCATAATATTTAATTTTTTATATATATCAAGAGGAAATTAATTTTTTTTTTTCAAAGTTACCCTTGGAGTAAGGAATATGAAAGTATTTGGTATATTTTCAATAAGTAAATAAAGAGATAGTAAAGATTAATATGATCAATTTTGTTATTATTTAATATTAAAAGGTAAATTCTTTATTATGTACTCCATAAAACAATAAAAAAAAAGAATCAATTAAAGCGGACCGGGTGAGGGGAGGGGTTTTTAATTTAGTGAGTACTCCCTCTTGTCCACTCTAATTAATTTTTTGGCTTTTTTTTTTGTGATTCACAATATTTGATTTTCCTACGTATCAAGAAAGAAATAATTTCTTTTTTCCACAATTACCCTTGAAGTAAAGAGTTTAGGAGTATTTGTTGTATTTTTAATGAACAAATTAAGGATAATATGATTAATTTCATTGTTAATTAATGCTAAAAGGTAAATTACTTAATATGTGAGAAAATAGTCAAAAATCAATTAAAGTGGACCAGAGGGAGTACAAATTAATATTGTATTTACTACCTTCTTTGGGGCAAAGAAATATGAATTTAATTACGTATTCATTTTTTGAAAAATTTTATATTGTTAAGGTGATGAAGAATACGTAAGCCATCCTGCTAAGGACATGTGTGCACCTCACGTATAGCTGTAACATTTCATTTCAATATTTAAAATATGATATTTTTAAATTTACACCAAACTTTTACGCGTTGATTATCGTACGTTAATTATTATTTTTTGGAACGGAAGGACATTTCACTTTGAAAGTTATCATTTAATTTATAAATAAGTAATTTTTGGATATGTACATTATTGTACTGTGTCCCTTCAGTTAGAGTAAAGGAGTGGGAGAGAGAGTTGAAAACCAACGAAAGATACTCCATTCAGTTCAAAATAAGTGATGTTTTGATTGTTTTAACACAAATTAAAAAATTCATCTTTTATTATTAATTAACAATAAAATTGATTATATTAATATTTACTATCTCTTCACATAAATACTCCTAACATATACTCCAACACTATTTACTCTAAGGATAATATAAGAAAAAAATAATTAAGTCTTTCTTAAAATCTAAAAAAATTACTTATTTTAGACAGGAGAGTTTACCGAAAAAAAATAAATAAAGAAAGAGAATTTGAAAAAGAATAGAAGAAAAATAGAAATAGAACATTGACCTATACTAGAAAAAGACAAAAAAAAACCCATAAATTTCCACATTTCAACTTTCAACGATCACCCAATAAATAAGGTGAAGTACTAAATTTTCCCTTTGATTTGGGGTAGTGTAAAAGGTGACGTCCACTCAAAATTGTCAACATCCAATTTGACCGCCGATAATAAAGTCCACATGGTCACATATTAGAGCAACAACCTTAATTATTAACCGTCAGATTCCAAGAATCCGACAGCCAAGATTCTGACACCATGATTCACATCAATCATTTGTTACAAAAATATATGAATTATATATATCTTCATTGATTCCATATCCCAAGTATACAATGATGGCAGTTTCTATAATTATATATATTCACTGCTCTTTTTGTAGTTACCAAAAACCTATGCTTCCCACTTATCCAAATCTCATTTTGCTATTCAGGGATCCTCATTTTGCTGTACATTTTGGAGTTCCATTCTTGTTAAGAAGTGGGGTTCTTGAAAATCCTTTTGGTGGGGTCTTATAATATAGGTTGGTTATCCATCTTTTTTCTTTTTTTAATTTTTTTTGTTGTTGAGATCCTTTTTTTTTTTTGGTCATTGAAGTAGTGTTTGCATTAGGGTAGACTCTATACATCATACGTCTTGCAGTGCGGTTCTTATCGGACCCTATGTGAATGCGGGATGCTTGTGCACCGGGCTGACTTTTTATTTTTGCTGTTGTTGTTGCTTGTGTTTGCACGAAAACTTTGTTTGTACATATAGTTCAATGTTGAAAGATTCTTTTTTTTTTTTTTTATAATATAATTATAAAAATTAAGTTTTTGATAGCTTTTTGGCTTTTTGACATGGTGAGTGGTTCATGTTTGAGAAGCAACAAATGGATATTTGGTGGCCCAAATGGTGGTTAAGTCCAAAAAAGTGTTCGCTGTTTTGTCTTTTTACCTTTTTGTTTTTGTTAAAGATTCTTGATTCCCTTTTACAATCTGAAATGGTGAGTATTAGGGCTGATGTTTGAGAGGAAGACTTGATTCTTCAATTGAAATGGTTTGTGAAAGGCTATAATTTTCTAGTCAATGATTTCCTTTTAAATAGTAGGAATTAAAGTAGAAATTTCTTGATCATGAAATCTTTTTACAGAATTGCAATAAGTGCATATCACTCAACTAATAAGCAAAGATCCTATTATGCTGATTCCAATTCCTCAAAAGTGTTAGCAAACTCTATATGCAGCAATTTTTGTTCTTATATCACCAGAAATTTTCTTGATCAAATGAATTGAGCTTATTTTCCAGCCGATGGTCTATCGGAAACGGTTTCTGCCCATCTAGGATAGGGGTAAGGCTGCATACATCTTACCCTCCCCTGGTCCTACTTGTGGGAACTCACTGGGTTTGTTGTTATTGTTGTTGTATATAAGTTGAGCTTAAATGAAAGATGTGAGGTTTCATATCGTCGACCCCAACTTGTTTAGGACTGAGGCGCAGTAATTGTTGTTGTTGGGATCACTAGAAATTTTCTTGTTCCATATTCAAGATTGTTCATATTTCTTTTTCTAAACTTCGTGGGGGAATTTTGTGAGTATGCTACTTTTTTCTTGGTAAACAGATTGGTAAAGTTTCTATCTTTGTGATTTCTTAGGGTGCAGACACATATACGTATATGACAAATCCCAGTTCCCTGTCTCTGGGGATGTGGTCCCCACGGCAGTGGCGGAGCTGTTTGCTGATTTCCCATTTCATTGATACTTGCTGCAGGCATTGAATTTGGGAGCGTTGTTAATATGTTGAAACAATTAAAAGATTGAATCTTCAATGTTTTTTCCTCTTTTTGTGCCTCTTCTTTGGCTAGGATTTTTGGAGAGTTCCCAAGTTGGTAATACTTTCACCTGAAGGTGTATTATCTAGTGGATTGAAGATGTATATGGTAGAGAGCAAAGGAGGGGCTATAGCTTGTATGCTATTGTCTCTGTTATTGTTAGGGACATGGCCTGCACTGCTGACTTTGCTCGAAAGACGAGGGCGTCTTCCTCAACATACTTATCTTGATTATACCATTACAAATCTGTTGGCTGCTGTGATCATTGCTTTAACCTTTGGTCAGTTTGGGCCAAGCACACCAGAAATGCCTGATTTCCTCACTCAACTCTCTCAGGTTAGTGCCCCTTCAAAATCAAGAACTTTATGTCTTTTCAAATGGGACTAGGCATTGATACAAGCTACCAATTGTAATATAAGGTCAATTTTTCTTGTATTCAATTTATTAGATTGTTTGATTTGATATCCACATGTGTCTTCTATGTTGGCGTACTTTCTCTCCTAGGGAGTACAGAATTAAATCTATAGCAATGATGTCCAGAAAGCATTTACTTCTATTTGATAGGTAGAGTTAAATTAGGGAATGATTTATATTCTTTTTAAAGAGAGATATGTATGAGCTTTTACCACTTCTTAGGTTCAGAATAATACTATTCATATTCATCCGTTCATTCTGTTTCTGTTTCTGCTGATTCGCCTACATACCAAGAGTTTGATTTATTCATATCTTCCTTCATCAACTTGACTGAGAAAATTTTCCCACTCAACCTGAAGTTTTTGTAACATTTGTGTTATGTGACGAGGTCTGCGCCAACGAAGCAGTGAAGAAGATGTGCTATTAGGAACTAACACGTCTGCTACTATTAGAGTACCTTATATAGATTGTAGCTGTCACCCTTACTAGCTTATACATCCATTTTGTCTTTCTTACTTTATTAAGATGGGAGAAGGGGCGTCTTGGCGCAACGGTAAAAGTTGTTGCGTGTGACCAGAAGGTCACGTGTTCAAACTGCAGAAACAGTTTCTTGCATTTCAGTTGCGTACATAAGACTCAATGTGGTCAGGCTCGTCCTCAGACCCTGCGCATAGCGAGAGCTTAGTGCATTTTTTGTTCGAAAGATCTCTTGTAATGGGGACTTCCATCAACACCTCATAGGTCTCGCTTAATGTTGGTCATAGTTGAATTAGCACAATAACAAGCTTTTCTGAACTTCCTATTTCTTTTGGATATTGCGATTTACTATTATCAATGAATATTGCAGGATAATTGGCCGAGTGTCTTGTTCGCAATGGCTGGAGGGATGGTCCTCAGCCTTGGGAACCTCTCAACTCAATATGCTTGGGCTTTTGTTGGTTTATCAGTCACTGAAGTGGTCTCTGCTAGTATTACAGTTGTTATAGGTATCATTTTAACTTCAGCAACTTCCATTTTTCTGAAGTGAGTCAGTGACTGTCTTCTGTGGAATGGGGCTAAGCCTAGGTGTTGAAACATGACATGTACTATTATTTTGGTTATGGCAGGAACGACGTTGAATTATTACCTCGATGACAAAATTAACAAAGCTGAGATTCTTTTTCCTGGAGTTGGATGTTTCTTGATTGCCGTTTGTTTAGGCTCTGCTGTTCATTCGTCCAACAACGCTGATAACAAAACCAAGCTTGATAATTATTCAAATGACTGTAAAGATGGAGTCGGGTATGCCTCAGTATGCTAAGCATACTTCCCTGGTTAATTTGTATGAGTATCATGTACACTGCTTCGGCAAATGAGGAAATCATAATGTTTATGGTTCCTTTCTTCTGATTATTTCAACCTGTAAAAACAAAATTTGAAGGAAACGGCATTTTTTGGTTTTTAGGTCCATAATATAACCATTTTGTGTCAACTGTGTTATAATATCTGACCAATAATCACAATGTTCAATTCTAATTGCACATTTGCAGGGCTAATGGAATTTCTTCCTTCAAACAGACAAATTTTAAAGCAGGTATTGTGAATTCCATATCTTCTACATTATATTAAATTGGCAGGCTTCCCTTTTTTAATTCTTTTCAATTTGGAAATGCTGAATATCCTTAGGTAGTACAAATGATCTGGAGGATGGAGGTTCTTCTGGGAAGGCAAAATTTGGGACTGCGGCTTTCCTCATAGAACTTGAGAACACGAGATCAATCAAGGTCGGAATTTCTTTTTCTTATTGCATTGTATTTTCTTGCTCTACTGCAGAATGTTTTTTAAAAGTGTGCTACTTAGAAGAGTTGCTAATAAATCTGGTATGCCTCAATCTCAATCAAAGTCAGCGTTGCCTATAAGAATCCTCTGTGACAATTTTGCTCTATTTGCTTGCAGGTTTTTGGGAAGGGAACGTTCATTGGTTTGGCGATAACCTTCTTTGCTGGGATTTGCTTCTCTATGTTCTCGCCTGCATTTAACTTAGCGACAAATGATCAATGGCATACTCTTAAAGCTGGAGTTCCACACTTGACTGTCTATACAGCATTTTTCTACTTCTCATCCTTTTGTTTTGTGATTGCCATGGTTTTGAACCTCACCTTCTTATACTACCCTATACTAAATGCACCCAAGTCGTCAATCAAGGCTTATCTCAATGACTGGAATGGCAGAGGTTGGGCCCTTTTGGCTGGACTTTTGTGTGGTTTTGGCAATGGTCTACAATTCATGGGAGGTCAAGCTGCTGGATATGCAGCCGCGGATGCTGTACAGGTTTGTGCATTTATCAGCAGATTAGACTTTCAATATATATCAACTACGCCTCAATCCCCAAGAAATTGGGTTGACTATATGAATATGCTATGTTAATTCCGGTCTATCCAGTCATCATAAGGAACCTTCCTCCTTTATCTGAGTTTATTATCGCTCTGCAAAACTCATATAGCGGAGTTACATATTGAACTTTCCTCTAAAGACTCTGGAGAAAAGGAAAAACATACACTTGACAAATAACCTGCTAATTCTAGAAATTATTGATGTTCAGAAATATTCCTTCTATCCCAGTTTATGTAACTTTTTCCTTTTTAGTCTGTTCCAAAAAAGAATGACAAACTTTAAACTTCCGATTTTACCTTTAATGACACAATCTTACAGCCACACAAATGTCATGATAAAGATCAGAAGTTCCACAAGGCTTTCTTTATTTCTTAAACTGTGCGCCTAGTGAAACAGGTGCATGTAAAACGAAACGGAGGGTATGTATATTGTCGGATTGATTACTATATATGATTGGTCTATCGGAAACCGCCTCTCTACCTTCACAAGGTAGGGGTAAGGTCTGCATACACTCTACCCCTCGCCCCCGACAGACCCCACTATGTGGATTTACACTGGGTTTGTTCTTGTTGTTGAGTACTATATATGATTCTCTATGTTAAACACACTTAATCATTTGAAATATGTGGCAAATTTCAGGCACTGCCTCTTGTGAGCACATTTTGGGGGGTGATTTTGTTTGGAGAATACAGAAGATCGTCAAGGAAGACGTATACACTCCTCGCGGGCATGTTGTTTATGTTTACAGCAGCTGTTGCAATTCTCATGGCGTCGTCAGGGCATCGGAAGTAGCCATTTGTATAATAGTAAGAAACCAATATAATGTTTCTTCTGTACATATCATGTTACCTTTTTCTTGTTGCACCCTTGAAATTAGGGGAATAATTTAGTCGAACGAATGAGGAGGATTGATTTTTTTTACTCCTCTCGTTTGTATGATGGTGTTTGATTCGACATAGAGTTAGCTTGTCAAATTGGCTTATGTATTCTCGAATGTATTTCAAAAGCTCTTTCTTATTTGAGATAATGGAATCTGAATTTTCCTGAAAACAACTGTGTCCTTAGCAATCTTTCTTCTGTTCAACCATTCAAGTTTAGTTCAGTAGAAATTAAATAGTCACTAGAAAAATTGCTCTTGGATTTTTTTTTTAATTTTAAATTCCCTCTCAATTTTGGAGGATCTACCGTGTTTCCACACTTTCCCTCCAGCATGACTCGAACCCAGGATCTAACGATTTGCAATTCCCGTTTGAGTTTGGTCTATCGATCACTTGGCCACTTAAACAAAATTTTCATTAGATATTTTGCATTTCAACAAAAGACAACACACTTGTAACTAGTTGAGGGTCGTTTGGTATGCGGAATAAGGTGGGACTTTGGTTGACGGTTTAAGTTTATCCGTCAACTTAATATAATATAAATTTGATCCCAGACTTAATCATGAATATCTCACCTTATACCATCAAAGGTAGGATTATTTTATTCCACCTCCCAGGTGGGATAAGTTAGTCTAGGGATTATAATTACGGAATTGTGATTTCGGGATAATTTAGTCCGCGTATCAAACAACCCGTTAACGCCTTAACCGGTGCATCAATTTATCTCCAGCATTTTGTTTTCTTCTTTTAACTCCGCGTATGTGTAAAGTCGTATACAGGAACTAGAAACAGATGATTCATTTGGCTCCTCTTAGCTAGTTTAAAAGCTCTCAAGCCCGAATAAAGGAGAAGCGTTGCAGTAGGCTAACAACCAGCGTAAAATTAGTTAGTCTGATGAATCATTCCAATAGAACATAGAATATATCGGTCTGAGACGAGGTTGAAGATCAATAAGGATTCATATAGTCGGTTTTGATAGAAAAATCTTTTACGTTGGTGGTGCCTAGATGACTAGATAGGCTTGTTTGGAATAGTTGAAGCTACAATCTTTAATCTTCTGAATAGTCCTTCTATACCATAATAGGATTTACTTATATACACAGAAAGGGTAAGGATTGTTTACAGTATCAGTGAATCCCTATATTGATCGAATCCTCTAAAACTGTTGCCGCACCCATGTTGGAATCCTCCATTTCGCGACTCTTGGTTTTACTCAATTTCAATCAAAGGGTAGGAATCAAATCCTAAGCCCCCACCAATTTAGTTGGTTTTATATTGAAAAACAAAAGAAAATGAGAAAACAGGGCTGGTATCAGTGTTGGCTTGTTGCCGTTGGAAATCATGTTGATTTATTGTTGTATTTACGATACTAAAAGACACATTTAAACTCAAAAAGCCTCATTGCTCGCTTATAGTAGATGAATATTTTTTACCAAGGAAAAGTTACACATCTCATGGAGAAAACAAAGGTTTGAGTGACTTTTTTTTCGCTTTAACTATCTGGTATCCGAAACTTACTATCCGAAACTTACTGGTCTGATATTATATTTGTTCAAATAAAATGCTTAACCAATTCCATGCGTCTAACCAAAAAGTCCTTTCTTCTTCCAGCTTTTCGATCTTCCCATTCATTCCCCGTGTGCCTTTCTTCCCCCAATTCTGCTCATTCTACCAACGAATTCTCTATAATAATTCGTAAATCTAGACCAGCTAATTGTTCTCGGATAGCACCTGTGCCAGTAGAGATTTCTCGATTGCGAAATGTTAATTCTAATTAACTTGGGTAAGCCAACTTTAGAGGGTAAAGCATTCTTCCTTAACGAAAGACATTCCATTCTCATAACTCGAATGCAAGACTTTGATTGATGGAAGAATCTCAACAGTCCCACCACACCTTCAATGGCTGGAGTCTTAACTGAATGCCAATATTACTTCAACGAGTCAAACATCAGTTGCAGAAGCGGAGCCAAGATTTGAAGTTTATGGTTTCAGTATTCCAGTCTTTTTAGGTTACTGGGTTTTAAACGGGGGATTTGCATCTATACCCGCTTTTTGGGTCATGTTTTAACTTGTACCCGCTTTACAAAAAAAATTGCAAGCGTACCCACTTTTCGCCTAAACTTCAGGCATACGTACCTGAAGTAGCAAAGGCAATCACGCAAACTTCAACATTCTAGTAGACGACTGAACTTAAGCATTCTGCTAGCTGAAGTTTTGTTCTCTATTTGTTGAACTTCAGCATGTTTTAGCTGAAGTTTTGCCCTGGATTCAATAGTTTTGTCGTAAAGCTTTTTCAAAAACTTCAGCAGAAGATGCTGAAATTATTTGGTTCATTTGTAAAAACTTCAGCACTAAATAAGCTGAAATTTTGTTCTGGATTCATTAGTTTTGTCGTAAAGCTTTTTCAAAAAACTTCAGCAGAAGATGCTGAAGTAATTTAGTTCATTTGTAAAAATTTCAACACTAAATAAGCTGATATTTGCTGAACTTCAGCATGTTTTGGCTGAAGTTATGTTCTATATTTGCTGAACTTCAGCATGTTTTAGCTAAAACTTTGTTATGTTTGTGATGAACTTCAGGGCTGAAGTTTGTTTTGTATTTGCTGAACTTCAGTATTCTAGGAGCTGAAGTTTTTGTTTATATTTGTTGAACTTCAGCATTCTTAACTTTATTTGTTTGGAAGTTATTAGGTTGGTCAAAGTACATAAGCAGCAAACGTTAATCTTCAGCAGAAAGTTCATCCCTATGAACTGAAGTTTCATAGCAACACCAACAGCAACAGAAGAAAGAAGAAGAAAACGAAAGAGGAGAAGGAGGAGGAGAAATGGGGCTGAAATTATTTAAAAAGTAGGTACAAGTTAAAACGTTTTAAAAAAATGGGTATAGGTTAAATGGGGACGACCAAACAGGGCGACCAAACAGGCCGCCCCGCGCAATTTTTCCGTAATCTATACATATTAAATGAATTTTTTAAGACAAATAGAGAGTTTGGACCAAAGCAATTGGGTTCAACCAAACCCGTAACTTGGTCTCTGTCTCCGCCTGTGATTAAAGATGGCAATGGGGCGGGGCGGGGCGGTTGCAGGGGGTTAGCCTTAACCCGCACCGCAAAGCAAAATCTTCTGTTTTTGACCTGCCCCGCATAAACACGCCCCGTCCCGCCCCGCCCCACAAAGCAAATTTGTTTCCTTTTTAATTTTTAAAGAGTAGTTTTTCTTTGATTTTTTTTATTTGCCTTAAATATGGCCTTCTTTTCTCTTTTCCTTGGGCGTTAGTGGTTCCTAATTTCCACCCCTTTGAAGTCTGAACTTCTTATTAAGACTAAATAAACAAAACAACTAATAAATGAAAACTTCCTAACATACACAAGCCTTAAACCAATTACATTTTCACTGTTTCTTCCTTGATCCATTGTATTTCTTATAATGTAGAAATACAGATAATCATTTATACAATAGTAGCAGCATTTTAGTAGGAAGATCACAAAACCGAACAAGAGAAATTAAAAAAAAATGCTTTGCAAGTTGCAGCTGAAAAGTAAAAGCATAAGTTTGGAATCAGAAGTAAAACTTTAAAAGCAAATATCCCGGACCCAAACCGGTGTACAAGTCAAGTTGTGACAAGAAATCGACACTGGTTGTGTAAGTCAAAAGCAAGAACCAGTGGCTTAAATGCCAAGAATCCTTGTAGCAAAGTCAAAGCTACAGACATCAAACCGACTCTGCCATTTAGCAACTGTCGTTTGGATACCAATAGTAAGCCAAGATTGTTCCCTTCTATTTGTCACCCATCAAAACTGCATCTAAACAATACCAAATAATGGGAATAACTCAATGAAAAGTCATATTCTAATTAATAATGACTTAGAAAGAAATAAAATTGTAGGACCAGTAATATAAACTAGTATATAACATATCATATGAAAATCTTCAGATTCTGTAGAACACGTGATGAAGAATTATACTCCAATGCTTGAAACCTAAGTTGCACGAACTCTTCGATTATGGTGCCGTCTTCGTCTGGATATGGGACGGATAAGGGTACGGGGACAGGATACATCCCGGATACGATCAACTCACTTTAACCGGAGTCCATCGACAAATTTGGGAGGAAAATTGTGATTTTGGTGATTTCTCAAAATCAAAAATGAAACAAATTCAGAACAATGAAAGAATAATGTCCATCTTGGAGAATGAAAGATTGAATGGCACAATATTCATGTAAGTTGTTCACAGAATATCTCTCAAATTTTACCATATTTTTATAGCTCTATTTTTTATTAGTTGAATTTCCGCACCCGTATCCATATCCGGATCCGCAACCCCCAATCTTAAAATTTAAAATTCGTCGAATCCGATACTCGAATCCGTCCCCGTATCAGATACTCCCACCCGAGTCCGAGCAACTTAAGTTGAAACAAGTGCTTTTGTAAAAGATGGTTAAAGTGGAGTGTTTAAAGCTTACTAGGACACATGTTGTAGTGGATGGCTAAAAGATTCAGTGGAAGATAATCTTTTGCAGGAAAAGGACTAGCACTTCAAGAAACGAGAAAAAAGAAGATATGGGTAAAGTTTTTCAAAAACATCAGGTCAAATGAAGTTCCCTCCTATGGAAGTCACACATCTATCTTTAGCAGTGATAACAAAAATAGAACATATCATAGGATCCATTCTTCTTTTTTCCAAATATTTCCACCTTTCATATCTAACCTTCTCATATATGTCTTTTTCCCTGAACTTCCCAAATCTTTTGCCATTTCCAGCTAAGGCTGACCAACGGGACGGGACCAAATAAACGGGACGGAACAGAACGATATTTAGCCGGGACAGTGGCGAGACAGGCCTAAACGGACGGGATAAACGGGACGAAATGGTAGGCCCATCCCATCCCATCCCGACGGGACGGGACGGGACAGGACTGTTCTCGGGCCTTAAGTGGGCTTTTTTAAATAAATAAAAATTATTTAAGCATTAAGTTTGGCAACGACTAGTTTTTTGACAATGACTAAGTTTTTAAGGTTTGCAACGGCTAATTTTTTGACTTATTGATAAACTTAAAACTTAAAAAATTATAAAGAAACTAAGTAAAGAATTATGAACAATTAAAAAAAGACTTGTATGAAATATTTTAGTACTTGTAATAGAGTTGTAATTTATTTAATATAATTTCAAATCATTAAAATAAATTAATACCATCTTTTACAACCAAGTTAAATTATGGCATGCACATCTAACATGAAAAAATTGCTGGATTAATTGGACAAAGTCTAGTTCTTAAGCTAGCTGTTGCGGTTGTGTTAGTCTAGCTCTTATAGTCGTTGGCCAACGGCTCTATTTAAAAAATATTAAATAACACGCGGGACAAACGGGACAGGAGGGAAGGGATAAACGCGACGAAATGGTCATCCCGTCCCATCCCGTGTATTGTTTAATATGGGATAAACGAGACGGGACAGGACGGGACGGCCCGTTCCGTTGGACAGCCTTATTTCCAGCAAACTCAGACACTAAACTTTCTACTGCTTTTTGAAACTATGAACTTTTATTTTGCTGTATATATATAGTTATAGTGAACGTTGAGCATTCTCTAACTTGCTTTTTGTGATTTATAAGAATGGAGTATTCTTTTCTTTCGGATTTGAATAGTAATAGGAATAATTTGATGGTAGAATTAGAGTTTGTAGGATATGCGATTCTATTAATGTGAGTGAGAACTACAAAATGGATAGGTGTATACACTGAGGAAGCCGGCTTTATGGGTTGTTATGTCTTCCTCCCGAGAGGGAATCTACACTTGTACCGCATCTCCCCAGCGGCAGTCGGCATTCACCTTCTCGTTGTTGGTTATTAGGCTAATATACCGGGATATGAGTTCACACCCTCCCAGCTTCGAAGAAGGTTTGTCGACCTTAAAATCAGAGGTTGTTTCGCAGGGTCCGGGGATGCATTCCTCGAGAATTGAGGGTACTGTTGTCATACCCTTAGAGAAATGTGAAGATGAGGAGGTTTCATCATCTCGTGGAATAGTTTTGGAGGCCTTCGTCATTCCTGCTGAAAGATTTCAAAGGAAACAAGAGAAAGCTGATCAAGAAAGAAGTAATGGGAGCTCTTTTAAAAGGGTTAGAAGAAGTAACGAAAGATGAGAATGAGTACTTAGAGGGGCCAACCGTGCGAGTTGAGGAAAGCCAAAAGACAACCGACCGCCGTAATAAATTCGAGTCTTTTCAAGAACTGTGCAAATATGGCTTTTTGGCATCTCTCATATCCCATCAATCGCTTACATGACATGACTGACAGAATAATGGAGGCATTGCAAAGGAGTCCGGAACCAAAATAATGTCCTTTTGGACAAAAAGAACCTTAATAGGTGGTAAAAAAAAAGTTACAAAAGTGTATATAACGCACTAATTTTGTGCGCTATACCTTAACGGTAACTTTTGTCGTTAAGGTATAGCGCACAAAATTAGTACATTATACCCTGACACAAAAAACCTGCCCAGGTATAGCGCAGTCCTTTTGTGTGCTAGCCATTTTCTATATAAAGAGGTTAGGATTGTAGGAAAAATCATTCAAAAAATATTTTAAGTCTCGTTCAAACGTTGTTATTGTTAAATTCTCCAGCATTTTTTCATTATGTCTGAAGAGCGTAGAATNAATGTCATGTTAAATTGCCACTTACAATGGAGTACGATAAATTGATGTTGTTGTTATGCAAAAAAATGAGTGTGAAGAAACGTTCAGTAATACTTAAAGTAACCGGAAGATATCCGTATTCTGTCACTCCGCAAAGGGTTGCTTTTTTATCGGAGTTTAACATCGACGATGATGAAACTTTGAGGGATTTTCTGAGTACTCCGGATGAATGTCGGGAATTTCTTGTAACCACAATGTTGGAGATGTACGTCAAGGTCGAAGACGTTCCCAACAATGAGGTTGCGCGTAGTAGGGATAACCCCCAGTCATCGGGTGGTTATTCTGGATCAGTTTTTTTCGGACAGGTTCCGGATGAAAGAGTTTTCCTTGATTTAAACTTATCACCGTCGGCGAATGAGCAGCGAGAATATAATTTCTCTCCTGCTTTCCATAATTAACAAGACGAGGGGTAAACTTCAATTTTCCTTTGTGTTACAATGTATATTTTTGTTGTATTGAATTTGTATTAACGGTCATATATTTAACAGGGGGTACCGGCCGGATATGAATTTTACAAGTGGTCCATCCAGGAGTCATCACCTAAATGAAAATGTCCATCTTGGAATTTCATCACATTACGACTTGTAAGTGAAGTGATATAGCTATATGGAAAGTATTTATTAATTTCAGTAGCTTATTATTTTGGTGGTTGTGCAGTGAAAACGAGCAAGTTGAACTACCCGTACTCACGCAATTGCCCGAAGACGACGTATTAAATCGGGATCTAGCAGATGCACAGAGTGAGGAAGAGAACAGTGATTACAACAACAATGCCGATGAATCCAGAGACGAGACACCCTTTCCTCGTGAGGATGGTGATGAGGAGGATGAGGAGGAAGGACCTGATTTGAAGAGAGAGTATGCTCCANCGGTGCTTGCAAAGGGCATGCTTTTTCCTGATAAAACGTGTGTAAGCAGGGCTTGTAAAATGCATAATGTAAAAGAGTGTCATGAGATGCAGGTATAGGAGTCAAGTCCGTTGGTATACAACGCTGTTTGCCGCAGGTGGTTTTGGCCATGTCATTGGATGTTGCGTGCGACCAAGAAGAAGACAGGTCTGTGGAAAGTGGGTAAATACATTCCCACCCACACATGCGAAATGGACACATTCAACGAGAATCACTTCAACTTGGATATTGACTTGATTTCTCTTTTACTTATTCCACATCTCGAAGCGTCCATAAGGTATAAAATCAAAGAGTGCATTACATCAGTCCACCAGGAATATGGCCATACCATTACGAAAAGAAAGGCATTTCTCGGGCGCAAACGAGCGTTTGAAATTGTCTACGGTAATTGGGATAAGTCATTTGCATCTCTGCGAAAGTACATGGCCGCACTGCAGCACTTTAACCCCGGGACGGTTGTTGAATAGAAGCTTGAGCGGAGTCCGGGAAAAACAGAATATATATTCAATTACGTGTTCTGGGCGTTTAAACCAGAAATTGATGGATTTTTTCATTGCCGGCCCGTAATATCCATAGACGGCACTCATGTCTATGGAAAGTACGATATCAAGCTATTGATAGCGTGGCAGTAGATGCTAATTGATGCGAGACTAAATTGCATAGTTTAACATGTGATATACCTTACATTTTATGCGCTTTAA
>ML303171.1:0-48286 GCA_005239505.1 Nicotiana paniculata
CAACAATTAAGGGGGGTGGGAGGGGGGAGGGAACATGAGCGAAGAAAAAGAAGGGGTAGGGGGTAAGGGTACAGGAAGGAATGAATAGAGGTGAATCTTTTTTTTATTTAGTTTTTATTAAATTTATCGTATTCACGCGCTTTATATCCGTGATTAATACATAATTGACCACATCAGCTATAATATTGCCACATAAGCATAGTCAATTGTTAAAGGTGTTTATTAGTAATCATTTTCTCAAGTAAAGATGTTCAAATGAGAAACCCAAAAGTTCATATATCGGCTTTACAAAATGATGCAAGTTTAAGTGGCCAGGAAGCCATTTCGTCTTTAATTTATTCATCAAAATTTAGACAGAGAAAAAATCACATAATGTATTTAGTTGCCTCTGATGGATATATGGTTATGGAGAAAATTATTTATCGACTTAATATATAAATTGACACTACAACTTGAACGGTTTTGTAAAGGTGGCTGGCTGCTTAAATTTCTCTCTAAAAAGATATCTCTAGTTGACAAAAACACAAATCCATACTAACAATAAACAACTTTGACCGTACGTGTTCTTCAATTATATCACAAAATTATCATTTATCCTTGATACTCACATTGTTTCACTTTATGTAATTCTTTATGTAACTTTATTTGACTGACCATTAAGTTTTAAAAAGAAACAATAAACTTTTTGGCTTGTTTTGTATTATGTCATAACATTTGTACGGCAATAAAAATATTAAAACTTATAATTTTAAACATTGCCTTAACATTTGTGGCTTTAGAAGCTTGTCACTGAAGATAAAATAAAAAAAGATTAAAGTTAAATTATTTTCAAAAAGGTGATTCTTTTTCTTTTAAATCATCATCATACTATATTGTAAGTGTGAAAGCCAAAATGCAAAGATCAAAATATCTATTAAAAGTTAAGTGACATTTTTGCCCTTCATTTGAATACTACTCTTATGTCATTTTTGTACCAAAAGGTAAAAACATCTCATAATAAATTGAGTCTTTAATTTTCTACTACATTTTATACGAAAACATAAAATACAACGTAACGTATAAAATATTTTTGAAACTTGCAAAACATTTTTGTAGTCCCAACTAAATTCATCTAATATCCAGTTGAAACTCTTTTAATCATTATCGTTTTCATAATCTTGCCCATTAGTCTTAATTGGATAATTACTTAATGTATCTGGTCTATTAAAAATATTTGGTGTTTTTTGTATTCCCAAGAAAATTTATAGAATCTTTACTTTGAGAACGTTCCGGATAAAAATACTATTACCGATATTTGATAGACATATCATTCAATAAACAATGCAAAGGTTGTGGGATACTTGGCCGTCCACAGACGACTTCAAACGAGAGATAGATTGAAAACTTGGGGCTGTGTTGAAGATGACACATGTCCATTGTGCAAGACAAAGGTAGAGAATATTGACCATTTATTCTTTGTGTGCCAATTCTCAATAAAAATATGGGCTGCTATGCTAAGATGGATGAAAATGAATAGCCAGTTATGGACTGGAAGAATGAATTACAATGGGCGGAGCAATATTGTTGTGGAAAAAATGCAAAGGCTGAGATATATAGAATGGTACTGATAGGCAGCATATACTATATTTGGCAAGAAAGGAACTCAAGAATTTTCAAAGAAGTTGAAAGCAATGCTGAAGCAATTACTAGGAGCTTAGTACAAGAGATCCATGGCAGAGGAAGTGCTAAGAAATGTTGGGAGAAAAGGTTAAAAGAGCTGAATTTTTATCCTATAGTTTAGACTAATGTATAGATAAAGATATAGAAAGCATAGCAAGAAGTAATAGCTTAGTCTGGGATGTATGTCCAGAACAAGCTATATAAAAGTTTTGTAAATTTGTTACTTGGTAATAAAAGTTTTAGTTAACAAAAAAAAAATCATTCAATAAACAAACTAAAATATAGTAGTAATATTTACTGGCTAGCGTTCCTTGTATTAGAAGGAAGACAAAGCCTACCATTACTTGCGTCAGTGCTACTATAGGAAACTAACTTTAATATTTTGGGTTACTTTATGAGCCTAACAAATCACTTGTCGATAAGGAGGACATATCCAATAAGCTTTTGGATATGGTGGTGCCTTTGGACAATCATTGGTGTTGCAACATGTTAGAGGAGGCGTTTGTGCCGATGAGAGTTTAATGATGTCTACTATAAAAATCAGAGAGCCTACGGGGCTAAAAAAAATTTTCTTTTGTATTCAGATAAATACTTTTCCGTTATGATTTCTTTAGTTTTTAGTCGAAGTATATAGTTTTTTGCCACCCTGAAGGTGTTTGGTTTTTTGAAACAAGCTAGTAATATATCCAGATCACCATAAAATATCAAGAATTTATACTTCTTTCTTTAATTTTTGTCACTCAAAAATACTCTTTTGAAAATATTGATATAAATTTTTTTAAAATTTTCATATTCATTGATATGGGCATGACGCGCGTGCCAAAGACTAGTTTAACAACATAATAAATAAAGTCGCATAAAATAAAACGAATAGAATATACGTTTTCTCTTGCAGGGTAATAAATTGTTGTTACGTGCTGATAATTGGATTGCTTCAATATCTAGATATATTTTTTTTATTATTATTTTATTTTATTCCTCCCAAATTAGGAAGATCTATAGTGTTTCTATACTTTCCCTCCAGCGTGACTCGAACACAGGGCCTAGGTGCTTTACCAACTGAGCAAGTCTAGACGTGTCGTTACTCATCTAAACGAGATAGCTCACCAAAAAAAAGAAAAGGGGGGGGGNGGGGTTATGAAGCTGCACTACCAGAAAACATTGTCTAAATCAGTTGACACTATGAATTAAAATGATGAACATGGCAGATGACAAAGATCAATTCAACTCAAGCTTGTGGTAAAATATAAAAAGCAGAGTATTTACAATTTTGCAATTGGGACAGCTTCCATCAAATACGCAGGATTTTGTATATAAGGTTAATGTCTCTTCAACTATACAACACACAATGCTATGTACAATCCAGTAATTTGGTGAAGTCCAAGATTCTACAAACTGCATAAGTTGTATGTCATCAGCTCAGGAGAGTATGCCCCTAAATAATTTCAAATTTAATCTTGAAATAGGACAGATCCCTTACGTTTAATCTCTCCATCACAATACACCATTGGCGCAAAAGTTGAGGATTTTCTAACTCGAGTTTCCTTTCAGTGGTACGCGTCTTATAGTCCTTGAGACTGCAAGAGTACTAGGATTAGGAAATCCTCCAACTTAAAATCAACTCCTCTTACATTTGGTACAAGACGTAACATTTGAAATGTCGGGGACAACTTTTTGACATGGTTTCTCTTTACCTATCATGAGGGAGATCAAGAAGTTTGTTTGGAAAAATTTGCACGAGCTAACTCCCGTTTGAGGAAGGTGGCATACAGAAGCTCGTTCCATGTATCAGGGACACCGGGGAGACACCAGTGGCTGCAGTCTTGGCGGTGGAGAGGAGCCGGTCCAACCTTAGGACCCAAGTAATACAAAGAAGAGTGACCATCTCTTCTCTGAAATGTCATTCCTGTTACATTCAGTAAATCCAAGTTCCACGCTTTTGATTTCTTCTGCTGCTCTGACAGCACATTAATCACTGTGTTATATTCAAATGATGTCTTCAGCGACTCTTGGGACGATCCTATATTAGGTAGTGTCTCCAGATGACAGTTACCACCAGTCTTCCAGTCCCCACCTCTATTCATCAAAGTGATTCATTAATCGCTTGTTGATTGAATAAATACAAGTAGATGTATAATGAAGCAATGAATAAACTAATCTGCATGTATATTATATCGTCACGAAATATGTTGCCAGCTCGTGAATTGAAAGATGTAAGCATGGACGCATCCGATTATTGAAAATAGCGTAGTAACAGGAGATATGTCCATGTTGGAAATAGAAATTCGAACACTATTAATGCCACTGAAATATGCATGTCGAGAGAAAGATTGGGGAAGAGGAGGTCATGAATTATGACAAATTAGGGTGGAGGTCTTTTGACCTGTTATTTTCTTAAACTGTCTGTAAAAGCAAACGAAACACTGAATGTGGGGTAGAGATACACACCTACTTCTACTAGCGCAGATAAATGGACATACATACCGTGTGTGTGTTCTCAACCTCGTGTGACAAGTACACACACTCAATATCTTCCATTTCTACAGGATAATAAAAGTACAACTACTACCAATAACAACTCAGACCTCATTTAATACGACCAATAGATACTAAGGACTAAGAATCTCATAACCTTAAATGTTCTCATCTTCCTCTTCTTCTTCTCTTTTTATTTTATTTGTGATAATCGAGAAATCTCCAATGGCTAGCTAGGTCTAAACTTGGTAGCTAGGTCTTATAGAAAGTCACCTTCATTTAACAGATCAAGACCAAGACATACCTGAAGTGGACAGGAGCATAAGTTCGAAATACGACATGCGTCTTGGTCATGTTCACTTCATGACCTATCCAATCAACTAATCTCAAAATCGACTTTTGGTAAGCAGTCTCAATACTCATGGTCATGTTGACTTCTCCACCTTCTTGAAAGTAACATCCCCTATCAAGTAAGGAAATCAAGAAGTCACAACTATATTAGATTTATTAGTGTCACACGCTATGTTGTGCGGACTCTCCAAAATACTGACGCTCCAGTGTTGGATCCTCCAAAAACACACTACTTTTGGAGGATCCAACATGCACCCAGCGACGTTTTCGAAAAGTCCAAGCAACATAGGTTACAGGTAATCAAGAGTTTTATGATTCACAAAAGCAACAAACTTTGATATGCAAACTTAAAGTGCTTAATGTTAATACACCACTTAGTGATGAGAAGCAACACATATAAACAGCTTGAGGAATAAAATTTACTTGATGAGGATAATAGAGAAATAAATCCAAGTCAACAGCTTCATATAAACCTCTTAAGCTACTTATCTAGAAATATGTTGTTTTTCCCTAATAATATTACGAGGGGATACATAATAGTTGTAACATTGTTTAGCAAATAGAATCCAACGACAACTCCTAATCACTCATACCTCACTAAACCCTTTCAATTTCAGAAAGACGGCCAACCTCAAGGCTAACACAGAAAAGGCCAAATGAAAGAGCTAAAACATATTTAAAGAAGCTTCAATATGCTTATATTCAAATTTACCACCTTTAGTTCTGCATATCATGATAGCTTTTTTATATTTCCTATTGCTACATGACGGAGCAGTCAAATTCTAAATCTTATTTTTCCCGCTAAATGACTGAGTCTATTACTGACATTTCCACTGACTGCACCAACAACAACAACCCATTATAATCCCACATGTGGGGTCCGGGGAGGGTAGTGTGTACGCAGACCTTACCCCTACCCGGAGGGTAGAGAGGCAAAATACGTATAATTCCACTGACTGCACCGCCAGACCTATTTCGCTGTACATATCCACTACTCAAGGTACCTAGTTTAGATCAATTAGCTGAATCCTTCACTGCCAAATTCAACATAAGGACGTAGTTAACCATGAATGAGGGGACACCACACATCTTGTAGATGCAAAACATGCTTAGTGCATGGGCACAATCCAAAAGGGACATTGAGCACCAATACTTTTTAATACTGTACCCTCCCATCCGTTTAATTTTTCTTTCACAGTGTGCAAAGAGAACATAAGAAGATATAAAGCACACGGTAGCCGGGGTGCTCGCTAATGGTTATCAATTATTTGGTCTTCTGTGGCGCACTATTCTTTTTGATGGAAAATCCTTGCCATAAAGTAGCTCAACAAATGAAGGTTCTGGCAATTTTGGCAAATTGTTATGCTAGTTTCTCTACTACATAACTTGTGGTTGTTAACAACTTTCTTTATGTTTTACCAATCTTTTGCAGATTTTTAATTAATTGAGTTTTTGTATGTCTAGTTATTGAGGGGCCATACTTCTAGCTTTCTAAATGCAAAATTTAGAAAGGACATATACACAACCATAGCAACAAGCAGTACAGTATACAACTATTGGCTGTGCTGGGAAAGATTCTAATAATAGCAGGCCTATAATTTATTTGCAGCAGCTCTATTGGATATGTTCGTCCCATAAAATAAAATCAGTGTTCAATCAGATTCAATATATCAGTTAACAAGCAAGCATACTATGAGCTTAAATTGATAAAGAAAGAAAAGAGCTTACTCTCTAATAGTTTTTTCATGAATCCACCAGTGACCACTGTTGAATATCAAAACATCTGCCCCTTTCCACTGAGCAGAGCTCCAATCCATTTGATCTAACCTCAACGTCAATTTAACATTTTTGGGAGCCCCTGAAGGCGGACGACCCTGAAACACTAGGAATGGAGCTCTATAATACTCAATAGTGCAATTGAAATCCTTGAACTTAAAAATCAAGAAACCCATGTGCTTGGTGATAGGATTTCCATTGACTTCATATATCTTGCTTTTATCAGGAACTGCAGAAGACAACATGCAGAGAAGAGACTCCCACTGGTTTCTTCCAATTGAATCCCCAACAAATGCAACCCGTCTGTTTCGCAGCTTTTCTAACATAACTTTTGCATCGAATCTGCTTAAAAGTTATCAAAACAACAAAATCTGCATTCAATAATCATGGAAGAGATTATGAAAAGCTCTCACCAACTAACGGCAAAGTCCTCTTAAAATAACAGTGTTAAATTTAAAGCATCAAGCTAGCAACTTCAGATGATGCTCAACGAGAGCCAACATAGTAAGAGTTTAAGTTCTACGCACAGACAGATGTACATATTCTTTATACACACCATCAGGTAAAACTGGCCCAAATAGGTAATTCTTTATGTCAAGACTGAAATAGTAACCTGCAAAATAGAATGTGAACCTGCTACAACCAGTTAAATTGTGCTCATTGTGTAACAAAGTTTCCACTATCAGTGTATATATCTAATTAAATTCACATACTAATTCAATGTGGAAAACTTGAGTTTAAGTTCTATGCACCGAAGAGTAAACAATATTTACACAATAATGTCACTTATTAGTTAATTACAAGTCATCTAACCCGTTACCTGCTATTACGGGTTAAAATTCAGTATAAAAAGTTCTTTACACTGTAAGTATATATAACTTAAATCCACAAAACCTTAATCAGCTCAACGAGCAGGAAATGCTATGCAAGAAAATGAAATTAGGGGTTTTCTAAAACATATTATATCAACACCTAAACGGTTTAAGCAATTCTTTCACTTTCTTCTCTTTTAAATTCATTAGTTAAATTACCAGAAGAACTCAAGCACAGTAAATAAAGTACTCAGTATAAGAAGAAAATTAAGTAAATAAACCTGGGCAAGTTGCAATCTTTAGGTTGCCAACGCCATTTAGTATAAAAATTATCAGGTCTACCATTCTCAGAACAACGAAAGCCTTCATCCAACAACTTACAATCTTTTGATTTATACAGTGGATAACTTTCATCCCAAACCCAATTCCCATAAAAAAGATCACAACTTTCTGCTCCCTTTTCCAAAAAATCCAACTTTTCACTCTTGTTATATGGAACAGACGATCCATTGAGCCCAATCCACGTAGCAAACAAGGATGTTTGCTGATACAAACGAGGCCCTTTGTTTACTTTTCTGTAATCCAACAAGAACAGACACAAGAATAAGCAAACAGTGAAGAAAAAGCAGCCAAGCACACCTGGTGATGGCTCAAAAAGCTTCAAGCGTTTGAATTTCTTGAAAATTTTCAATTGGGTCATTGTGTTTAAGAATCTAGGAGATGGGGTTTCACTCATCTCTGCTTTAGACTTAATAAAAGAAAAGAGTGTCTAGGGATGAACACAATTAGCAAAATAGAATAAACAAGTCTTGAAAAAGCACAAAAGAATAAGAAAAAAAACAAAAAAGTTGAAAAATATTGGAGGGTTTTTAGTTTCACAGAGAGCTTTTTCAGTAGAATACAGCTAAGTGGGGTTCTTTAGAGAGAGAAACTGTGTGTGTAAAAAGAGTACCGAGTTAGAAGAAGTTGAGGATGATGAGGTGGGGACAGTTGTGGACAAATTAAAGACAAACATTCAAAACAAAACGGCTAAAATGGGTCCATGCAAAAAATGCAGTTTATACACTTATTACTATTGCTCTCTGGTAATAAGTGAGTTTTTAATAAGCTTCTGCTGAAAAAAAACAAAAGGGTTTGCTATGTTCGTTTTGAAGAAACGGACAACAGAGTGAAATTTCCATGGCTTCTTTTACCCATTTTTTTTGTAATTTTTGGCGAAGAAATCGGAAAAGCGGTGAAAAGAAAGCCGGTGGAACCGCCGGGAGGTATAAGGGAGAATCTATGGGAACGTGGGGTTAACGTGGGTTGTCAAAGAATTTCCTCTACCTGGAGCACTTCATTTTCTCTACAAAATGCAAAACTTTGTCTCCTTTACATGCAAAACTCGAACTTCTCAAAATTTTACGAGAATTGATATTAGTACTGCATTCCAATATTAGTCATCTTAGCAAATTACGTACTAATTTTGTGCTAAAATATGTCTTTTTCCAATTTATAAACTGTTAGTCAAGAGAAATAAAGGTTTGATTAGACAAAACCGGGATTAATGCTAATAGATGTCTAAGAATTTTAAAATGCAGATATTATTAATTGGAGGTAATATAATATATACTCTTTTGTAGATGAAACGAATCACCAAATAAAATGGTGGATTAGACAAATCCCTTAATTTTAAAAACATGTTTTAAGTTCGGGTCCTAAAAGTGTGGTGTAAGAGAGCTACATAGCGCAAATTCATGAAAATAAAAAAAAAATAAAAAAAGATGAACTGAAAGTACTAACTCTATTGACAAATAAGTATAAAAGTAATGGAGTATAAGTGGGCGTTTGGACATAAGAAATTTCAAAAAATATAAATGGTATTTGAAAATTAGAGTTGTGTTTGGACATGAATATATTTTGAGTTTATTTTTGAAATTTTATGAGTGATCTGAGTGAAAATTTTGAAAAAACATCTTTTTGAAGTTTTTTATATTTTTGATAAATTCCAAAATTTATCTTCAAGTGAAAATTAAAAATTTTATAATCAAACACTAATTTCCGGAAAACACGAAAACTTTTCAAGAAAAAAAGTGAAAACTTTTTTATGCCCAAACGGACTCTAAGTATATGGGTCCACATGATCGAATCGCATGTGAATGCTGCTGAAACGTTCATTCGCTCTTAATAGAGGGTACATTATAAGTCGGGGAATAAATAATTTACAAAGAAATATCAATTACGTGTAAAGAGTAGCATTTTATTGAATATTTAATAGTTAACAATTCCTAATTTCTTGATTTGTTAAACGAATGGATGCAATCGAGATAAGAAAGTACCGAAATGAGCGTTAATTAATACAGCTAATAATTAGAAGACATATGTCAGCCAACTTAAATTCACCCACGATGCCACAATAATTCTTTATTGTTTCGTGCTTGTAAAAAAGAAAGCTAAGTGCTGCACCTGTCACCAGGGGCAGAGGTAGTCTTTTGACTATGAATTAAACTGAACTTATAATTTTCGATAGAGCATGAATTTACATTAAAAAAAAAATTTATTAAAATCTCAATAAATAATAAATTTGAGCCCATAAATTAACACTAAAATGAGTTTAATGCTTAAAAATTTTATATGCCTCTGCCTGTCATCCTCACCACTTCATTAACTGAAAAGTGATTAATTGCTATTCAACTGTCTATAACAGTCCCCAATCCTAAAAAAAAATAACAAGAATATTTTTGTGAAACTGAATTTGTATCAAAATTATTGGCGTTTGGACATACATATTATTCATGTATAGCTCATGAAATGAATCTGCTGAGATTATGAGAAATTAAGTAGTCAAATCGAATTTAATGACACCATCCTTTCAACAATCTATGTCTGTGTGTAAAAAATCAGCAAAATAATAGTTTTCTCTTATAAAATAACGTCAGTAAATAAATCAAAGACAAGTATAGAGAGAGTGTGATATATTATTCAATTTTCAAACTGTTGTACATAATGAACTGAAATCTCCTCTATTTATAGAAGAAAGGAAGTTGTTGTGTAAGCTGTTACTGCAAGCTGCTATGTAAGCTGCTTGTAAGTTGCTTGTAAGCTGCTACTATACCAGATGTAGATAATCTTCTACTGGGGGTAATGTTTAACCATAACGGAGTACCAAAATGATAAACTTTTTCAGGAGACTTATTTCCAATAGAGTACTAAATAGATAAACATATTTATGGTAGCGTCACATATGGATAAGCGTCTTCAGAAAGCTTATTTACAACGGAGTACTAAATGAACATCCATTATATAATATATATTTATAACACTCCCCCCTTGGATGCTCATTAAAAGATAATGTGCCTCATTAAGACCTTACTAGGAAAAATCCTATGGGAAAAAAGTCCTAGCGAAGGAAAAGAGTACACATATTTAGTAATACGCATTGCTAGGTGCCTCATTAAAAACCTTATAAGGAAAACCTTGTGGGAAAAAACCTTAGTAAGGAAAAAAGAGTGCATCGCGTATTTTACTCCTCCTGATGAAAACCTTGTTTCAAATATTTTTGTCTCCGCATTCCAATCTTGTATACCATCTTCTCAAAATATGAAGTTGGCAAAGATTTAGTGAATAAATCTGCTGGATTGTCATTTGAACGGATTTGTTGCACATCAATGTCACTATTTTTCTAAAGATCGTGTGTGTAGAATAATTTTGGTGAAATGTGCTTCGTTCTATCACCTTTTATAAATCCTCCTTTCAATTGGGCTTTGCATGCAGTATTGTCTTCGTATAAAATTGTGGGTCTTTTCTCACATTCCAACCCATATTTTTCTCGGATAAAATAAATTATTGATCTCAACCATACGCATTCCCTACTTGCTTCATGAATAGCTATTATTTCAGCATGATTTGAAGAAGTAGCAACAATAGATTGCTTTGTGGAGCGCCATGATATGACAGTACCTCCATCAGTAAATACGTACCCGATTTGAGATCCAGCTCTATGGGGATCAGATAAATAACATGTATCTGCATAACCAACAAGATCTGCACTATCTTTGTTAGCATAAAAAAAACTCATATCAAGAGTTCCCTTTAAATATCACAATATATGCTTAATCTCGTTCCAATGTCTCCGTGTATGAGAAGAACTATATCTTGCTAGTAAATTAACAGAAAATGCTATGTCATGCCTTATAGCATTAGCAAAATACATTAATGCACCAATTGCACTGAGATATGGTACTTCGGGACCAATGAGTTCTTCATCCTCTTCTGGAGGTCGGAACAAATCCTTATTCACTTCAAGTGATCGAACAACCATTGGTGTACTCAATGGGTGTACTTTGTCCATGTAAAAGCGTTTTAAGACCCTTTCTGAATAGGCAGATTGATGGATAAAGATCTCGTCTGCTAAATGTTCAATTTGCAGACCAAGACAAAGTTTTGTCTTTCCAAGATCTTTCATCTCAAATTCTTTCTTAAGATCTTCAATTGCCTTTTGGAGTTATTCTGGAGTTCCAACAAGATTTATGTCATCAACATAAATAGCAAGTATAATAAATTTTGATGTCATTTTCTTTATAAAAATACATGGACAAATAACATCATTTATATAATCTTCTTTCAGTAAGTATTCACTAAGGCGATTATACCACATAAGCCCAGATTGCTTTAAACCGTACAAAGATCTTTGTAATCTGATTGAGTACATATCTTGAGATTTTGAATATGCTTCAGGCATTTTAAATTCTTCAAGGATCTTCATGTAAATTTCATTATCAAGTGACCCGTATAGATAAGTTGTAACCACATCCATTAGATGTATTTCAAGCCTTTCACGTAGGCCAAACTGATGATATATCAAAATGTTTTGGCATCCATAACGGGTGAATATGTTTCTTCATAATCGACTCTAGGTCGTTGTAAGAATCCTTGTGCGACAAGGCGAGCCTTATATCTTTCAACTTCATCTTTATCATTCTTTTTTTGCACAAAAATCCATCTATGACCAACTGACTTTATACCAGCAGGTGTTTGGACTACTGGTCCAAAGACCTCTCTTTTAGCAAGGGACTTCAATTCCAATTGAATTGCCTCTTGCCATTTTGGCCAATCAGATCTTTTTCGACATTCTTCGACAGATCGGGGTTCAAGATCCTCACTATCTTGCATAATGTTTAGTGCAACATTATATGCAAAAATATTATCCACCACTATTTCAGATCGATTTAAATTAATCATATCACCAGTAGAACTTATTAAAAGTTCCTCACTCACCTGAGCCTCGGGTTCATTGATTTCTTCAGGAATCTCAGAACTAATAAGATCTTGGGTCTCTTCAGGAGATCCCTTCATAGTATTATTTTGATCATTTGTCGATTTCCTTTTTCTAGGATTTCGATCCTTAGAACCCAGAGGCCTACCACGCTTCAGGCGTGTTTTGGGTTTACTAGCTATCATGCTAGTAGATGGTCCTGCTGGGACATCAATTCGGATAGGCACATCCTCTCCAGGGATATGTGATTTAGTATTCCTTTTCAAATCAGTAAATGCATATGGTATTTGATTTTCTATATTCTGTAAATGGATGATCTTCTGGATCTCCTGATTACGCATAGGGGTACGTGGATCAAAATGAGATAATGATGAAACTTTCCACACAATTTCTCTTTTGATTTCCTTTTTCTCTCTCCCTAATTGTGGGAAATTTGTTTCATTAAATCGACAATCTGCAAATCGAGCAGTAAATAAATCTCCCGTCAATGGTTCAAGATAGCGAATAATAGAGGGTGATTCAAACCCAATATATATTCCTAACCTTCTCTGTGGGCCCATCTTACTACGCTGTGGTGGTGCTACTGGCACATATACAGCGCATCCAAAAATTCGTAGATGGGAAATATTTGATTCATGACCAAAAACTAATTGTGACGGATAATATTTATTATAATGTGTCGGTTTGAGACGAATAAGTGATGTTGCATGCAAAATAGCATGTCCCCAAACAGTAGTGGATAATTTTATTTTCATAAGTAGTGGTCTTGCTATCAATTGTAGGCGTTTAATAAATAACTCTCCAAGGCCATTTTGAATATGAACATGAGCTACATCATGTTCAACTTTTATCCCAATTGATGGACAATAATCATCAAAAGCTTTTAGATGAGAATTCTCCAGCATTATCAAGGCGAATAGCCTTTATATGATAATTTGGGAATTGTGTCGTTAATTGAATTATTTGGGTTAATAGCTTTGCAAACGTCAGATTGCGAGATGATAGTAGGCACACATGAGACCATCTTGAAGATGTATCTATTAGAACCATAAAATATCTAAACAACCCACTTGGTGGGTGAATAGGTCCACATATATCCCCGTGTATATGCTCTAAAAGGCAGGGGATTCCATGTCAACCTTCATTAGTGATGGTCTAGTTATCATTTTGCCTTGATAACAAGCATCATAAGAAAATTCATCATTTATAAGAGTCTTCAGGTTCTTTAGTGGATGCCCACTTGAATTTTCAATAATTCGTCTCATCATTATTGATCCAGGATGGCCCAAACGGTCATGCCAAAGCTCAAAAGTATTTGAATCAGTAACCTTCTGGTTTACGATAGAGTGTGCTTCAACTGCACTGATCTTTGAATAGTATAAGCCAGAAGATAAAGTTGGTAACTTTTCTACAATGCATTTCTGACCAGAAATATTCTTTGTAATACAAAGATATTCCATGTTCATTTCATCTATTGTCTCAACATGATACCTATTTTGGTGGATATCTATAAAACTCAACAAGTTTCTTCGGGACTTGGAGGAGAATAATGCATTGTCTATAATAAGTTTTGTTCCATTAGAGAGAAATATAATGTCTCTTCCGGAGCCTTCAATCAAACTTATATTACCAGAATTTTTTGAAACATTTACTTTTTCCTTATGCAAATAAGAAAAGTATTTCCGATTCTTGAATATGGCATGAGTTGTTCCACTATCCACTACACAAATATCTTCATGATTGGTCTTTGATCCAAACATAATTTGAGGATTATCCATATTCTTCAAAATGACATAAACAAAATAAACATTATAAGTAAATATCATTATCAAAGTATAACTTTTAAATAACCATACTAACTAATACAAACAACAGAATTTAAATTTCTACAGATGCATCAGCGATCACATGACTTGTTTCTCATTCTGGGAGTGCAAAGTGATCAGCTACATCCAAATGCATGAAGATAACATTATCTTCAGAAATAAAATTTGCTTCAGTATTTTTCTCTGTCTTCTTTAAGGAGGCTTGATAAATCTCAACCAGATGTTTTGGCGTACGACATGTACGTGACCAGTGCCCTTTTCCCCCACATCTATATCATACATTTTCTGTATTTGTTGCTTGCACCGCTTCATGCTTTTGTTCCTTCCTTTTCCACTGTTAGTGGTTAGGAGGGTTCTTTGGTGCATTATTAATACCATGATCAGATTTTCTTCCCCGACCACGGTCATGACTGCGACTGGGGCCACGACCTTTTCCACGCTTAGCTTGGTGAAAGCTCGTCTCATTCACTTGAGGGAATGGACAAGAACCAGTTGGTCGGCTTTCATGATTTTTCATTAATAGCCCATTACGTTGCTCGACTACAAGAAGATGTGAGATAAGTTCAGAATGCTTTTTGAATCCCATCTCTCGATATTGCTGATGTAGGAGCATATTCGAGGCATGAAAAGTGGTGAAAGTTTTCTCCAACATATCATGATCAGTAATATTATCACCACATAATTTCAATTGGGAAATAATCCTGAACATATCAGAATTATACTCACTAATAGATTTAAAATCTTGTAGCCTTCAACGAGTCCATTCATAACGTGCCTGTGGAAGAACGATCATCTTCAAGTGGTCATATCTATCTTTCAAATTATTCCACAATATGACTGGATCTTTAACAGTGAGATATTCCATTTTCAAGCCTTCATCAAGGTGATGACGTAGGAATATCATGGCTTTGGCACGGTCTTGGTTTGATGCTTGATTTTTGTCCTTGATGATGTCTGCAGACTCATCGCATCAAGATGAATTTCAGCATCAAACACCCAAGACATGTAGCTTTTGCCCGATATATCCAGGACTACAAATTCAAGTTTAGAAAGATTCGACATTATTTAGAAAAGAAAGTTTGTACCTTTGATACTTTCAAAGTATTTGCTCGAGATGACAGAGTCTCGTGCTGATAACGTATTATAAAATAACGCCTTTAAAGTAAATAAATCAAAGACAAGTATATATAGAGAGAGTGATATGGTATTCAACTTTCAAATTGTTGCACATAATGAACTGAAGTCTCCTCTATTTATAGAAAAAAAATTGTTGTGTAAGCTGCTACTGCAAGCTGTTGTGTAAGCTGCTTGTAAGTTGTTTGTCAGCTGCTACTGTACCAGATGTAGATAATCTTCTACCAGGGGTAATGTTTATCCATAACGGAGTACCAAAATGATAAGCTTCTTCAGGAGGCTTATTTCCAATAAAGTACTAAATAGATAAACATATTTACGGCAATGTCCCATATGGATAAGCTTCTTCAGGAAGCTTATTTACAACAGAATACTAAATAAACATCCATTATATAATATATATTTATAACATTTTCCAAATTCTTGCGTTTGCCCCTTATTTGCTGCTATATGCAGTGTATCCACTATAGACAATTATATTATTTGATGTATGATGGATCAACAACAACACGCTAAAAGTCTAAGTAGGTGTTTGGACATAAGAATTGTAAAACTTCGGAAAAAAGTAAAAAAAATTTTAAGTGAAAATGATATTTGAAAATTAGAGTTTATTTGGACATGAATATAATTTTGGGTTATTATTGAAGTTTTGTGAGTGAAGATTTTGAAAAACAGCATTTTGGAGTTTTTAAAATTTTCCAAAATTCCAAAATTCATCTTCAAGTGAAAATATGAAATTTATGGCCAAACACTGATTTCGGAAAAAAATAAAAAATTTAATTTTTTACTTTTTATTTTTTTATGTCCAAACGGGCTCTAAAATCTCCTTTTGAGATTTGTGATTTGTTAAGGGTATATAAAATACAAATGGACCATTACTGAAAGAGAAATATGAAGTGAAACCATACAAAACAATCAATCAACAATTATTCCTCTTGGTGATTCTTTTATAGGTGGAAAGGTGGTAAAAATTGTATGCAGAGATGTGTAGCACTGTACAGATATATTGTAAGAGGAAAACTACTTCCCCACACGTTATTATTTAAGACAGATTAAAGAAAAGACCGGAGTGTTGAGCAGAGATGACATCTAACACCTTGTTTGGATGGGTGTTACTTAATGTATTGTATCATATGGTTACTTTAAATATGATATTTGTTTTAATTGTTTACTTAAATACGTAACGACAGAATGTGCCAATTTATGTAACTACCGATTTGGTGTGGTTGTGTCGTTACCTTTTTTTTTTTCTCATCTCACATTTCATTATTAAACAATTTTATTTTATCATTTACCCTACCTTTTTATATAATAATTTACCCTGTATTATAATTTTTCTTTATAATATTGCAAGTTTATTGTTGGTGTGTGATATCATAAAACAACGGCAAATCCAAATATTATATTCATCAAACGATACAATACAATATAATATGATATATTATTAAACGATATGTAACACCCATCCAAAAAAATTGTAAATGTGGTATGTTGTAAAGTGAGATTTAGACAAATATAGTTTTAAAAGACCCTTAATTTGGCTTAAAACATTAAACAAAGTAGCATTGGGTTTTTGTATGTCCTAATATTAATCAAATTCTTTATTATCTTACATTATGTATCATTTTTGGTCTTGTGTGACATCTTCTCAACGAATTACTTTCACATTTCCATTTTCAAAAGATAAAGCGTAGTACATATCAACAGGGCGGATTTAGGGGCCGAAAAATTATCGAAATCTATTTTTTTTGTCTATATTAAATTTGAAATCCCCTTGACACAACCTAAAAGTGTAACTTAGTGATAAAGAGTTCAAAACCTTTTTCTTTTCTTATACCTCTTCGCGGAGATCCTGCCTCCACCACTGTAAATCAACATAGCAAATACTTCAAAAGCTTATATTAAGGACAATCTAATGACATCCTATAAATACCAAATCAAGTTAATGCATTCTTTCTAAAGCTTATCTAGTCCTAGTGATATTCTCTCTAATAAAATCCAATCAACACCAGCAGGTAGCTGAAATTCCAACTTGAATCGAATTAGTAACTTTTGCAATACCTTTTTTTTAATCTGGCAAGGGAAATAGTAACAATTAGAAACTGAAATATTTTTTGAAGAACCAGAAAAACAGAAATGAAGAAGTCACCACATTAGTAATACTCCTAAAAGTTGTTTTACTGTATTACCAAGTTAAACGATATATATATTAGGGTTATAGCCCAAAAATTAAACCAAACTCTAAAATCAGTTGCTTTTTTCGGGAGGATCAACATCGACCTGAGACTTATCTGCTTCTGAAGTTTGATCGGCGTCATCATCGGGGTCACGAGAAGGGTTAGACTTGTCCATGGCAGCTCGAGCTTTATCAAGCCACGGTTTGAAAGCGAGCTCAATTGTCAACCATCCAAAAGCTAGGGCTCCGAATACCACTGCCGTCGATTTCAACGAGTTATTCTTCGCCATTGATGATTGATCGCCAAATTCCAATTTTTCCCCCTAGAGACGAGGGTTTTAGGTCGCAACTCTTGGAACGTCTTTATAGTGAGACAAAAGTTTCGGGTTAGCACTATTAAGGCTTCGTTTGTTTTTTTTTAAGATTAAGACGTCTGAATCTAAATGCACATCTGAATATTAAGAGTGGTATGCAGATCTGAACACTGAATGATTAAGATTGTTTGTTTTTCAACATCTGAATACATATGTTTTTCAACATATGTTTATATATAGAAAAATATATGTGTATATTTCAAGATAAAAACATATACAATTCAAAAAAAAATGATTAAATATTACATCAATTAGTGAAAATATTAAGTTGAACAAAAAAATTATTATTTGAGATAAATTAAAATATTATAAGATATATATTAATATTTTATGTAAGATCCAATTGTTAAACTATTCGAACTATAAATGAAAATTATATATAATAACAACAATTGTAGTAACGAAATGTAACCAAAAAAATATTTTGAACGTAAAGTATTCATACAAAATATATGACTTTTAGCTTCATTAAGTAATATTATTATTTATATTATCAAGTGTTAATTCAAATTAGTAAGATGTTAGCCATATGTTTGCAATGCATTATCTTGGATCTTGATGTAAAAAACTTTATTTGCTGATACAAAGATTTGAGTAGTTTAATTTGAAGTTCTAGAATATTTCTTATGTTAAAAAGTAAATATTCTTTGTTTTTTTAAAACCTTTTTTACATGAATTTTCTACTTTTTTCTATAAAGTTCAAAATTGTCTAAGTCAAAATATTATTACGTATTTTACAATACTTTTTGGGGCCTCAAAATTTTTGGGGCCCTTGAGCCACCACGAAGATAAGTTGTATATTTCTAAGCAAATAATCTATTTGAAGATTGCAAAGATGTAGCAAAAGGTACGATCTTAAACACAAAATAGGAAAAAAAATTGAGGAAGTAAAGAAGCTATTCTTGAATAAACAAAAGAAAGCATTGTTCTAATTATAAAACATACGACGAATAATTCAAGAGCAATAACACATAAATATTCAAAAAACACTGAAATATAAATCTTACTTATGTATACATTATCCGAATTCTAGCCAAATATGAAACTATAGCGGCTCTAATTTCAACAACACAGATTACTTCAGTATCCTAATTCTAGCCATCGCAAAGTTTCTTAATTTTGAACGAGCTTCATAAACACCAATTACAGTTTATATTTCAACTAGAGAAATTGAATAATATGCAATTCTTGAAGAAAACAAAAGAAACTATGTGAATCTGCAAAAGAGAAAAAAACATTCGGAACAATTTAGAACACGTCCCAATTAAGATTTACGATTTAGAGAATCGGGATGTCAACAAAATTACAGAAAATTCAGAGATTCAATCAAAATAGAATATCCAAAAGTGAGAACAAGACACAAATAAGAGGCAAGCAAAACCTTCTAGCAATCGTATTTTAAAAGGGGTTTTTTTAAACCCTAAACTCGAAACTGAAATTGAAATTTACCATTAGAATAGTGGAAACAAGATGGAAAATTTCAAGTATAATTTTCAAAATCTTACCCAGAAAAAGATTCGGCTGCTGCTTGATCCTTGAAGAGATGAAGGATGAAATTTGTTTTGGGTTTAGAAGAAATAGCTTGATGTCAAGAGAGAGAAAAGGAGCACCGAAAAAAGAGGCGTATATTTTCCCTATTTTTAATCTCTGGACCGAATTTAGACTCAATTAAAGGTCTGGCCGAACCAGATCCAACCAGACCTATCCAGACTTCTTAAAAATAAAAAAAACAGATACACTTAATGGGCTAACATCTAACTCATTTATATTCCGACCCTTATTAAGTACAAACAAATGAGGTTTAAGACGGAATTCAATTGGGCCGGTTACTTGGGACCTCAAGGGAACTTTACGTCTCAATTCAAAACATGGCACTTCACAAATAGATATACAAAAATTATATATATAAAAAGATATTTTGAATTAAAGTGTTACTTGATATATAAAGTATAAAAGAGGTATAAATCAATACATCTTAAATTTAGGTGGCATTCACATATGCATCAAATTTTCATAAATGGAGTGAAGAAGATAATGTTGGAAAGGGAGAATGGAGATGGACAAAAAAGTACTTCCCGTGATTAGTGAGACAGTTACTTTATCCAATGCTGAGCTTAACTTTTAATATGCTAATAATGAAAAAAAAGTGCTCTTTATGAAATAAACAATAAATGATGCTATTTTTTTTAAATAATAGTTAAGAAAAGATCAAGCGTGTAAAAAACTCAATTCCGAATTTGGTCCAAATTAAGTACGTAGGGGTTGTTTGGTTGGGCAATAAGTTATTCCTAAATTATACTAATAAGAGAATTAAATAATAACAAGATTCTTTTTTTAATATGATGTTGTTGTTACTATTTGTGACCTATGCTTCTTTTCATCTATTCCCGAGCCGATGGTCTAAACATCCTTTTTGCCCTCCTAAAGTAGGGGTAAGTTCTGCGTATATACTACACTCCCTAAACCTGACTTGTGGGAATTCACTATGCTTGTTGTTACTGTCAAACCTCTATAACAGCCTCATTTGTTCTGAATATTTTTGGATGTTATAGTGAAGTGTTGTTACAGAGAACATATATTATAACATAACATAAAAATTGGTTCCTTAAAAACTTGACTTTTATAGAGAAATATTGTTATATAAGGGATGTTATAGAAAGGTCTGACTGTAATAGTATAAGTTAAGTTATTAGACTAAACATATTGGATATTATAATGTAAATATGAGTTTTGTTTAAACTGGATATTTCTAATTTTTACCTCAGTCTTTCTTAAAAACTTCGAGAAAAAAGAAGAAATGTCATTTAGTTGTTTTATTCTGGAAATCGTTATCCCATACAGAATGTGGCACAAAAATAATGCCACAATTATGAAATAAACAATCCTCAGATCGCTAATCCTGGAATCAAAACTATAATCCCTTATCCCACCGACCAGACTCATTTTCATTAAGAGAGAAAGCACTCACGGTTTGGTTAAAACGTTATTGGGTGAAATGAATCAAAATGCAAAATACAGCTTGAAGACCGAAATGAATTACAGAATGTTGATTTATAGATTGAGCGCTAGTTGATAGATTCTTAGTGTTGACAGATAAACAAGTTAGGAAAATAAAGTCCAGATACACACATGCATAGAATCCTTAGACGGTAAAAGACTAAATTATGAAGGAAATGTGTGCCGGTCTGCAAACACTACAGATAACTATATCACAGACTCATTGACCTATTTGGCCAATCTTCTAAAATCAACTTATTTTGAGAAATACTTTTTTAAAAGTGCTTTTGATGAGATGAAGTTTGTATTTGACTAATTAATTTGAAAAACATTTTTGAACAGCAATTAATGTTCGGCCAAACTTTTAAGAATTGTATTTTTCTCAAAAGCGCTCCTCAAAAAAGTACTTTTAGAGAGAAGCTATTTTTTCTGCTTCTCGTCAAAAGCATTTTTTTTCCTTTAAAAGCTTGGCCAAACACCTCATTTAAAAAAAAAAAAACAATTTTGACAAAAAAAAAAAGGCAGCACTTTTGGCCCAAAAAAAGCTTGGCCAAACATGTTATCAATTAGACAAATGCTACTGATATAAATGTTTTGGCCTTTCTACTTCAGTAACAACTGTACTCAACAGATCAGGCCGATGTCCAAACAGTCCTTTCTTTCTTCCTATGGAGGTTTGGAAAATGTTAATGCAGTGAAAAAAGCTTCAAGTTTATAGTAAGGAAAATAAAAAGGGAGGAATGCAACTGGCCGGATGCAAAAGTAAACATAATTGTTCTGCCTTGTTTAGGCGGAACAGAAGTGAACGAGATACGCAAGTGATGTTACTGGCCCATATGATGCAACCAAATAACATGCTCTGATTTTAAAGATACAGAATAAATTGTTGCTTGTTGCATGAGATTGATCTCTTTTCCGCTGGAAAACTAAGAGCAAATCTCTCCATCCATACATATACGTTAACATAGACATACTGCAAAAAATTAGAAGAGCTGGAATGCATTTAGCGGCCTCGACCACGTCCACGTCCACGACCACGCCCGCGACCACGTCCCAAAGGCTTTCCTGAAGAGGAAGAATCACAGGAAGGGGATATTAGTTGGATGACCAAGTATCAAGGAAATTTAACCCATACAGCTAGAAGGCATAAAAAACTTTTGAACATAGTCCTTGAGAATATGACAATACCAGCTGTTGGCTTCTTCGGCTTCACCCTAGGTGTTTCTTCCACCAGCAAAGTCTCAAGATTTAAGCTGTCAGGGAGGATGTAATAACGTATGTTGTTACCCCTCACACTCAGGTGATCCAACGTCACTGGATTCTTTCCCTTTAGTGTAAGTTTGACAGCCTTCAGGTGTGTGTTCATGCTAACATCCACACCTATAAAAATTAAACTCTACTTAGATACCAACTCGCAGCCCTCAATTCAGCAGTTTTAATAAGTAGATAGATCAGTAGCCATTGTGACTAGTTAATACAAACACACACAATATGGAGAGGTCATCCGACAGATTATGGAAGAATGCATAGAGGTCTATAAATATGAGGAGAATAGGGCAAATATCTATTTTAGACTACCCTTGTTCTCCAAAACAGAGATAGCTTTCAAACTGCACAGTGATTTTGAACATGAACGTGAACCTGCTTTACCTCCATCTCACTCATTTTATCTTCATCCGTGTGATAACCCTAGTATTATGTTAGTCGCTAAACAATTTAATGGTTCATGATTTGGGGCTTGGAGGAGAGGGATCATTATAGCTGTGTCTGCGAAGAAAAAGATAGGTTTCATAAATGGTACATATGCCAAACCTTCTCCTACCTCTTCACTATACGAACCGTGGGAACAGTGTAATAATATGGTGATTAGCCAGATTCTGAATTCTCTAGATTCAGACATAGCACAAAGCATGATCTATTCCAAATCTGCAAAAAGTCTTTGGGATGAACTGAATCAGCGGAATGGTCAATCTAATGGTGCTAGGATGTATGAAGTACAAAAGGATTTGAGCTCAGTTTCTCAAGGTTCCTCTGGTGTCAGTGGTTAGTTTAATAAGGTAAAAAGGCTATGGGATGAGATGGAATCTCTGGACAGTCGACACTGACTCTTACTGTATGAGTGAGTGTAACTACGGGGGTAAACGCAAGATGCTCAAAAGAGAAGAAAATAAAAAATTAATGCATTTTTTGATGGGGCTAAATGAAGCTTATAGTAATGCTCGAGGAACCATTCTTATGATGGAGCCTCTGCCTGCCATCAGTAAAGCCTATTCGTTGATTATTCAGGATGAGAAGCAACAAGGTATACATAATGTGCCTATATTTCAATTTGACTCTTGTCTCTTTTTCTGCTGCGTCAAGTTACAAGCCAAAAGCACCACAATCTACCAATCCTAATCAGAGATACAATTTCAACAATCGCACTAATCAGCATTTCATCAATCCTACTAATCAGAATTTCAAATTCAGTAATCGGACAGGCAATGTTGATCCTAAAAAGCAATTTTGCAAGTACTGTAAGAAAAATGGGCATCTGATAGAAAAATGTTACAAGCTTCATGGTTTTCTCCAAAATTTCAAGTTTGGCAATAAGAATGTGAGGGTTGCTGCTAATGTGTAGTCTTCTGAGCCAAAATCTGATTGTGCTTCTGATAGTGCTCTTCCTCCAAACACAATCACTACAGAACAATACCAGCAGATCATGAATATTCTTCAAAACGTCCAGGTTAATGATCCATAGAATCAGTTTGTCTCTGATAGAGCTAATTTTGCAGGTATACCTGCCTACTATTCTCTCTCAATTTACCATAGTTGCACTTGTCTAAATAGTGTGCTGAATTCTGATACGCGGGTTTTAGATTCTGGGACATCAAATCATATGACCTCCAACAAATAATTACTCACCAATTTGACTAACCTATCTATCCCGTATCTTGTCACTTTACCTAATGGCTACAAAGTAAAGTCACATTTACTGGCACTGTTAAGATCAATCCACATGTTACTTTGTCCAAAGTTCTATATTTGCCTACTTTCAAGTATAATCTGATTTCCGTTCACAAACTTTTAGTTGACACTTCTTTTCTAGTATTTTTCACACAATATGCATGTTACTTACACGGCCTTTCTCCGAATTAAAGAATCACACTCTGGCTCAAATTCTATTTCTTTTCCTGTTTCTGTTCATGTGAATACACTAAGTGTAAATAAGTCCCATGTTTTGTGGCAAAATAGGTTGCGCCATCTACCGCCTTCAAAATTGCAGAAAATAGAATGTCTGAATGGTCCTTGTGATAAACAACCTTTTCTTTGTGAAATTTGTCCTCTTGCTAGACAACAACGACTTCCTTTTTCTCATAGTGAGTCTCGCGCTTCTCGTGTATTTGATCTTATTCATGTGGACGTTTGGGGACCATATCATACTGCAACACAAAGAACTTATAGATATTTCTTAACAATTGTAGATGATTGTAGTAGACATACTTGGACACATCTGCTTAGTCACAAAAGTAATGCCCTATCTGTTTAAAAATCCTTTTTTTTCCATGGTTGAAACTCAATTTGACATCAAAACCAAAACAATAAGGACAGACAATGCTATGGAACTTGGAAACAGTCATGAAGCCACAACATATTTCTTGTCCAAGGGTGTCTTACATCAGACCTCTTGTCCCTATACACCTCAACAAAATGGTATTATTGAAAGAAAACACAAACATTTGTTGGAAACAGCAAGAGCTCTGTTATATCAGTCCAAACTTCCACTTCAATTCGGGGGAGATTGTATTTTGACAGCCACTTATTTGATAAATAGATTTCCCAGTTTAGTGTTGTCCGGGAAAACACCATTTGAAATCCTTTTTGGCCAGAAACCTTCGTCCAGTCATATGAGAAGTTTTGGTTGCTTGTGCTATGCAGTGGTTCCCAAACCCCAAAAGAATAAATTCTCCACAAGATCCAGTGCTTGCATATTTTTAGGCTACCCTCCCGGAAAGAAAGCCTACATATTGATGCAACTCTGAGATAAAAAGATCCTTTTTTCAAGGGATGTATTTCATGAAGACATTTTTCTTATTCAGCTTCTTCTACTCCCCAATCCTTTTTTCCTCCTCCACCTCCTTACATTGATTCCGACCCCCCACTTCATGTCTCTACTTCCTCGTTACCTCCTACTTCAATTGCTCAGCCCTCTAACCTTTCTCCTCCCTCTGTTTTTCATGCATCTCCTCCTCTAGCTGCCTCACCTAGTCCTTCTTCTTCCCTGTCTCCTCCTGCAACAACTAGATATCCTTCTAGAGTTCATCACCCTCCTTCCTATTTGGAAGACAATTTTTGTGGTTTTGCCCCTTCTTTTCCTCCCACTTTAACATCTATCCCAGATATGTTTCAGCACCTTAAGTCCAGGTAATTAGAATTTAGTTAATCCCTTAGACACTGCACATAAGCCCTCAGCTTATTCACAAGCAGCTTTACAGCTAGACTGGCAAGAGGCAATGTTGCAAGAATTTGCGGCTCTTGAGGCTAATGGACCCTGGGTGTGGTTTCTTTACCCCCTGACAAGAGGCCAATTGGTAGTAAATGGGTGTATAATATAAAACATAAGGCCAAAGGTAGTATTGAAAGATTTAAAGCTAGATTAGTTATATGAGGTGACACACAACAAGAAGGCCTAGACTACAAAGAAACTTTCTCCCAAGTTGTTAAGATGACAACCATTAGAACCATTATAGTTGTGGCAGTCAAGAAAGGTTGGCATATGTTTCAGTTGGATGTTAATAATGCTTTTTTGCATGGGGACCTAGATGAGGAGGTTTACATGTGTACGGGAATAACATGGTTTGCAAGTTAAAGAAATCTTTATATGGTCTAAAACAGGCCTCGCGACAGTGGTACTTCAAAGTGATTCTCTTCTTTCTTTGGGCTACAAAGTCTCTAAAAATGACTACTCTTTATTCATTAAGTATACTGCTGGTTTTCTTACCGTTGTTGCTGTTTATGTTGACGACATTCTTTTAACTGGAGATGATGATAAGGAATTTCCCTCTCTTAAACTGTTTCTATTTCAATTTAAGATCAAAGATCTAGAGCACTTGGATAATTTTTCGGGTTTGGAAATCTGGCTGGACCTGGTGGTGTCATAGTATGCTGGAGAAAGTATGCTCAAGACCTTTTATCTGAATTTGGCTTCCTGGAGTGCAAATCAGTTGCCAGTCCATTGGATACCAATCTGAAGCTTACACTTGAGTCTGGGGAGCGCTTATCTGATCCTACTCTCTACTAAAAACTAATTGGGAGATTAAATTTTCTCACGAACACCAGATCTGATTTAGCTTTCTCTGTGCAATATCTTAGTCAATTCATGCATGCTCCCACTTGTCATCATCTATCTGCTGCTTATCATGTCCTTCAGCATGTAAAAAGCACATCGGGGCAAGGACTTTTTTTGAATACTGGTTCTGATTTCTCTCTTCATGCCTATTATGACTCGGACTGGGCAACTTGTCCTAGTTCTAGAAGATCTGTTAGTGGCTATTTGGTGTTGCTTGGTGGTTCTCTTCTTACTTGGAAATCGAAAAAACAACACACTGTTGCTTTATCTTCCGTTGAGGCTGGATACAGGTCTATGAGACGGGTGGTAGCTGAACTTGCCTGGCTCACCAGGTTACTAAATGAACTTTCTGTCACCTCCATTGTTCTGGTTCCTGTTCACTGTGATAACCAGTCTGCCATTTATATTGCCCGGAATCCTGTTTTCCATGAGCGCACCAAACACATAGAGTTGGATTGCCATTTCGTTCGTGAAAAACTTCATGATGGGCTTATCTCCCTATCTTATGTCCCCAGCAAATTGCAGTTGGCAAACATGCTTACCAAACCTCTTCCTGGTGTGACTCACAAGTTCATTTTGGACAAGTTGGGTGTGGCGAACCACCCTCCAACTTGAGGGGGGTGGTGTTGGAGTTATATTTAGGCCACTTGACTATTCTATATGTAGCTCATTATTTGTATTGCCTAATCTCCTTTTATTCTTTTTGTAATTGGTTAGACCTGGATGTATGTGGACTTGTATATAAATGATTTGTGGTTCCACTTTGGGACCAAGTTGCCTATTTTACACAGAAACATCTCTCATCTCTTTCTCGAACCTTCTCTCTCTTCTTCTTCGTTGAGTCTGTGCTTATTTCATCAAATTCAACGCCTGGTAGATTTTTCTTAGAACATGAATATGTATTAAGAAATTCACGAAATATCTATAGAACACGTACTATAGTATATTAACTTGAGACGTTGTAGAAATCTATAAACTTCAGCCATGCCACAGAATCTGAGAGAGACATATTTGATTTGGAATCTTTGGAAAGTTGATAAGTCCATCACAAAGATGTGGCTTATGATCCCTGCAATTATTTTTTGGTGTCTATGGAATGAGAGAAACAGAAGATGTTTTGATGGCATCTCAACTCCAAACCACTCACCTAAAGCCAAATGTTTAACTACTCTTTTTTTCTGGACAAAATTGTCCCAGTAATTAGTATTGGACACTTTTTGGTATTTGTTAGCACTCCTGTACTTAAGCTCCTTGTAATTTGCATTTTCTTGATGCCTTTCCTTTTAATGAAAAAATTACTTAATCAACAAAAGGATCCATGAACTTCAAATCCAGAATCAAACTCTGCTATTGGTGGTAATGACGGAGAGAGGTAAGCTATTGCAGTTACCATTCATGACGGTATAAACGAACTTAACATGTGACGTTAACAAAATTCAGCTCAGCAACTTGCATATTCCTCCCAGCAACTACAGTATCGAATTGGCGTGACTAATACAGCTATTAGGAAAGCGCAGGTTTTTCTTTTTAACTTAAGAAATTAATTATGGCCATACCTAGTAAGTAAACAGCTATAAGAATTATATACTAAGAATAAGAAGCCAAAAATAATTGACAGAAAGGTAAAGAGAGTGACCTGTAATGGTTCCATGAACAACGGTGCCGTTTTTGAGCTCAATTGATACGGTCTCGTTGTTCAACTTCATCAAAAATCTGCACAGAAACTCAAAGTTAAATCCATGACTAAGCTCACCGTAAGAAAAGGAAAAAAAAAAAGAACTTGAGAATAAATTGAAGATTTTAAACCGACCTGACGAGCTTCATTTTGTTGCTGAAGAAATTGAAGAACACACTAGGGCTTAAGTCGAAGCAAGATCGAACACGACCACCACGGTTTAGGGCAAAGCAGCGCCAGGGTTTATTCAAAAATAAAACAAGCTCCCATTATAACGGTGTCGTATTTTATGTGGCCAGAACTTGGGCCGTCGAAAGCCCAATCGACAAAACCCGGGCTTTATTTCTTCTTTATAGACTGTTATGCCGTCCCACATTCTCGTTCATCTCTTCCTTGCGGCATAACCAAACAAAAAAAAACAATTGAAACAACGAAGGAGTGTACTGTTAAAAATTCACAATATTATTAGCTTTTTAATTTTATACCATAACGGATTTTGCTCAATTCTTAGATTTTTGCCGTTTTGATTGAAGTTGTTTGCTGAATGATATATTAAGTTGTTTTTTTGCTTTTTTAATTAACATAAGAATATTGGGTTTATTTGAAAAAATCGTAATATGTGCTATTGCAGCCTAACAAGAAATCAACAAGAATAAAAGAGTGACAACGACACCAAAAAAATTTATGTGAATAATGCTTCTGAATAAGGGAAAAAATCACAACTCCGAAAAGAGCAACTGATATCACTATAGCAATAAAATTTACACTTTACAGGCCCGAGTAAAACAATCCAAAGACCACTACAACACTCAAAAGAAATAACACTTTTTTGATATTCCTACCTCACTACAATATTGCTCTCACTCTCTATTTTCCTCACACACTATTTTCTTATACCCTGTTTGTAATGTCTCACTCTTTCTTTCTCTCTTTGTTGGTGTGTCTAAAGAACTGAAAGGGGTCTTCCTTTTATAGGAGAATCGAGTCGTAGGCTCCAAGTGTGCTACATGAGCATTTTTGATCTCCTCTACTTATTTCCAAACTTTGGCTCCAATTAAGATCTTTCACCAAAGATCTCTGCCATAGTATAAGCACAATAGGCATAAGGTTATTGCCAACTAATGGGATGGACCCCGCAATCTCCCACTCCAGTCCCATTCACCTGGAGGAGGTAGCACTTGTTCTAGTTTGAGTGCATGCCGACAAGTATTTTGTACAACTCCAACTTGTCTCTTGGTACATCTTGGTCTCACTTGTATGGATCTTCTTGGCCTGCATAGATCCATCCTATATCTTTTCTCTAATCTAGTGATATCTCACATCGATATGTTTCGTTCTTGCATGATACATGGTGTTTTTGCTCAAATCTATTGCACTTTGACTGTCACAATAGACTATATGTTCCTTTTGGTGCAATCCAAGTTCTTAAAGAAACCGTTTCAGCCATACCATCTTCTTGCCAGCTTTAGTAGCGGCATTATACCCTGCTTCAGTTGTAAAGAGTGCGACACACTTCTGCAACTTTGACTGCCATGATATAGCTCCCCCTGAAAATGTGAACATGTATCCAGTAGTAGATTTATGATTATCAAGATCACCTGCCATATCAACATCTGTGTAGTCCTTCAAGATTGGACCTGGTTCTCCAAAACACAAGCAATATCCGGTAGTACCTCTCAGGTAGGGGTGGGCATTCGGTACTTCGATTCGGTATTTAAAAATTTCGGTTCGGTATTTCGGTATTCGATTTATCAATTGTGTATATCAAATACCGTACTAAAATATTTCGGTACGGTATGATTTGGTATTTCTTATTTTGGTTCGGTACGATTTCGGTTTAAACCAAATCTTTACTATCTCCAAGTTTTGTTTGAAGAGATCTATGATTCAACTATTCAAAGATAATCAACCACCCAATACAATATCACCAGAAGACGATTCGACATGTTGATAAAGTATCTTTTATGCCAATGAAGTAGCTACTTATGAAGTAGAGAAGCCACTGCGGCTTAGTAAATCGCGGGGTGTACTTTCATAAACTTTGTATTTCATACAATTCATTGATATCATACAAAATGAAAGTGCATTTGGTTCTGATACAAATATTTATTGGATACATAAGTTTATGTACAAGAAAGGTTGACATTTTCTCAATTCACAAAAATATATCTAAGGTCACTAGTAAGAATGACCATGCATTACCTTAAGGAACCAGTACATTATTGAAAAAGATATATGGTGTGCACTACAATATTATTGGAAAGAATGTAGCTTCGCCAGTGGGTGAAATGCTTTCGTTATGCACAACTGCAGAGCCAGCATATGGCGGACCAAGCTTCATCCTCTAATATGATACTCTTCACTATAAATGGAAATGTGATGAGAAGGATTGGCATTTTAGTTCCTGTGAAATGTGAATACATAAAATAGTAATATCATAAGAAATATTTATCGTCAACATAACCTAAACACTCAATCAATTGAATGAAAAGAGTAAAAATCATCAACTTAAAGCAGAGAAGCCACTAAAGTCTTTAAATGATTTTAGTAGAAAAGACAATGGAGGTAAGAATACAATACCGTATTTCGGTATTTCGATATACCGAATATCGAAATATCAGAAATCCAATACCGTATACCGAACCAAAATACCGAAATTTCTTTACCGAAATAAACCGAAATACCGAAAAAACTGAAAACTGAAATGCCAAATTAATTCGGTTCGGTTCGGTTCAGAATTCGGTTTTTTGGATTTTATGCCCACCCCTACTCTCAGGTACCTGAGTATCCACCTGACTGCTTCCTAATGTTCTTTTCCAGTATTTTCAAGGAACCTGCTAACAACACCAACTGCATGAGCAATATCAGGTCTGGTGCATACCATTGCATACATCAAGCTTCCGACTGCTGAAGAATAAGGAACTCTAGCCATGTTCCCTTTCTCCTCCACTGTTGTAGGACACATCTTCTTGATCAACTTCAGATGACTAGCAAGAGGTGTGCTGACTGGCTTAGCATTTCTCATGTTGAAACGTTCCAGTACACGTTCAATGTACTTCTCCTAAGATAGCCACAAATTTCTGCTTGTTCACTCTCGAACTATCTTCATCCCCAAAATTTGTCGTGCTGGGCCCAAGTCCTTCATATCAAATGATTTGGACAAATCTCCCTTCAACTTTGCAATCAGCTCTTTGTCTTGTCATATAATCAACATGACATCCACATACAACAATAATATAATAAAGTTGTTATCAAAAAATATTTTGAAGTATACATATGGATCACAATAGGTCTTTATGTATTTTTGACTTTTCATGAATGAGTCAAACTTCATATACCACTGCCTTGGTGCCTGCTTTAACTCATAAAGGCTCTTATTCAATTTTGCACACCATGTGTTTCGTTCCATCTACTTCAAATCCTTTTGGTTGCTCCATATAAATATCCTTTTCCAAATCTCCATGAAGAAATGCAGTTTTCACAACCAACTGCTCCACTTCAAGATCTAGACTAGCTGCTAAGCTCAAGATTGTACGAATAGAAGTCATTTTGACAACAAGTGAGAAAATTTTGTCAAAATCATTACCTTTCTTCTGTTTGAAGCCATTTACTACCAATCGATCTTTGTATCTACCAGCTTACCATTTCAATCTTTCTTGAGCTTAAAGACCTACTTGCATTTGAGTGGTCTTTTACCCATTGGATGTTCAACCAGCTTGTACGTGCCATTTTTCTGTAGAGATTACATATCTTCTTCCATGGCTTTCATCCACTGGTCCTTTTCTAGATGGGACATCATCTCCATAAGACTTTCTGGCTCCCCCTCATCACTGATGAGGTCATACTCTGTGGAAGGGTACCTGCATGACTCTACCTTTGGCCTTTCTGATCTCCTCAGAGGTTGATGTTGTTCTTCTCCCTGAGTAGGGTAATCCACTTGCTCGACATCATCATCAAGTTGCTTCCTCTACTCAATAACCTCATCAGGTTTCTCCTCCTGCTCGGCAACCTCGGCGACCCTACTTTCTGCACTTATAGGATTGTTAGAAGTAGAAGAAATGGTAACAAGGTTAGGGATTATACCATTCTTGTCCTTCTCTGACTGATCATCTACAACTCCAACTTCACTTTCTCAGAAGATTACATCTCTGCTTCTAATGACCTTCTTATTTACAGGATCCCACAATTTGTACCCACACTCTTCATCTCCATATCTGATGAATATGCAGGGAAAGAATTTATCATCCAACTTTGTTCTATGCTCCTTTGGTACATGTGCAAAAGCTCTGCAACTGAACACCTTTAGATGTGAGTAGGACACCTCCTTGTTGGTCCAAACTCTCTGTGCGATGTCAAAATCCAATGGAACTGATGGACTCCTATTGATCAAATAACAGGCTGTCTGAACTGCTTCACCCCAAAATGACTTAGGCAGTTTAGCCATTCTGAGCATGCTTCTTACCTTCTCAATAATGGTGCAGTTCATCCTCTCAGCTACGCTATTGTGTTGTGAGGTTCCAGGAACTGTCTTTTCATGTATGATCCCGTGACTTGAACAATACTCTTCAAATTCTCTTGAAGTGTACTCACCTCTATTGTCACTTTGAAGACTCTTTAGCTTTTGGCATGTCTCCCTTTCCACCAGAGCATGAAACTTCTGTAAAACTTGAAACACCTGATCTTTGGTTTTCAAAATATAGACCCACAATTTTCGTGAAGTATCATAATAAAAGTAAAAGAATATTTGTTACCTCCCATCGATTCAATTTTCATTGGACCACAAACATCAGAATATATTAAATCAAGCATATTCAATTTTCTTTCAGAAGATGTCTGAAATGAGACTCTATGTTGCTTACCAAATAAACAGTAGTCACAAGGTTTTACTGTTATACCTTTGGCAAAAGATATGAGTGATTTCCTGGAAAGAATCTACAAATCCCTTCTCGCTCATATGACCCATTCTATTATGCCACAAATCTGCAGAAATCTCATCTTGTGTCGCGTTCAATTCACCTCGGCATATTTCTGCATTTGTCCTATACAACGTGCCACGAGCAACTCCCTTTTCAATCACCAATGATCCTTTGGTGAATCTCCACTTTTGATTTGCAAAATAGTGCTCGTACCCATATCGATCCAAAGCAATTCCCGAGATCAAGTTCATCCGCAAATCAGGTACATACCGCACGTCCTTTAGAACCAATGTGCATCTGACATTTGTCTTGATACAAATGTCACAAATCCCTGCAATCTTTGAGTAACTTGTGTTACCCATTCTCACAGTACTGAAATCACCTGCTATATATTTGCAAAAAAGATCTCTTACAGGTGTGGCATGGTAAGATGCCGCTGTGCCAACCACCCATTCCGACTTTGGACCTGCCAAGTGCATGCATTCCTCTTCCTCCTTTATAAAGAAAACAACATTATAATTGTTTTGCATTATGGCGGTTGTGTTGTCGTCATTCTTCTGGCCACCGATTTCACCCTTGCCCTTCCTTAGATTTGGACAATCTTTTTTAAAGTGACCTGGTTGATCGCAATTGTAGCAATTTCTGGCTTTTGATTTGGATTGGGTCTTGGATTTCCCACGACCTCCGGATCTACCATAGTTGCTCGAACTCCTTTGCTAACTTCCGCCGCTACCTTCTGTGATGAAAGCATGTCCTTGATTTTTAGGCTTCTTTCTCATCTTCTCATTGAGTAGAAGAGCCGATGTGACTCAATAGTAGTCTTACCGTGCAAGATGGTTGTTGCAAATTATCGTACGAAGATGGCAACGAGTTCAACAACAAGATGGCTTTATCTTCTTCCTCAATTTTCACTCCGAGGTTGGCGAGCTGTGTGATTAGTCCGTCAAACACATTTAAATGTGACAAAAAATTCGTACCTTCAGCCATGTGTAAGGCGTGTTGATACCCAATTTTTCCTCATACTCTCTCTCTCTCTCTCTCTCTCTCTATATATATATATATATATATATATATATATATATATATATATATATATATATATATATATATATATATATATATATATATATATATATATATATATACTCCGAGGTTGGCGAGCTGTGTGATTAGTCCGTCAAACACATTTAAATGTGACAAAAAATTCGTACCTTCAGCCATGTGTAGGGCGTGTTGATACCCAATTTTGCCCTCATATTCTCTCTCTCTCTCTCTCTCTCTCTATATATATATATATATATATATATATATATATATATATATATACACACACACACACTTTCAAAATTGATATTTTGAAAGTGTGTGTGTGTGTGTGTGTGTGTGTATGTATATATATATACACACTTTCAAAATATTAATTTTGCATCATTATTTAGTTTACAAATCTATATTCAAGCATTTTCTATAATTTTTCATAGTTTTTAAAGCTTTTAAATTGATTTTTCCTGCATTTAAATTACTTGAATAATTATTAATTACTCCTTCAAATTATTTTTGTGATGACTTAGTTACCTAATATTATTATTTTCACCTATAATATATGTTTCAAGTATTTCATTTCATTTCATATAATTACATTAGCATTTTTTTAAGCCATTTATTTAATTTTGCAATAATAGCCTATATTCATATACAAATACTACTTATTTATACTATTTGTGTCAAAAATATTATTTTATATTTTTATAATATTTAATCATTATTCTTAATCATTTTAGTGCATAAAAAATATTTTTTACTCATTTACTAATTATTTTTATAAATTATTTTGCTAAGCTATATGTGTTTAAAAGGATGGCCCAATTTTAAGTGATTTTTTCGGACCAAATTGGCCCAGTACCTTAGCCCAATAACCCCATCCCAAATCAAACAACCCCTTAAACTAAAGCCCGATCGGTACCCGTTCTAATTGACTCGCCCATTCATTTTTTAATCCTGGCCTTTTAATTAACCCCAACCCACCCTAACCCCATTTCCCTTGAGACGCCGCCTCTGTTGTCACGACCCAGATTCCCCACCCACGGGATAGTGATGACGCCTAACACAATACTTGCTAGGCAAGCCGATGTTAGAAATTTACTAACCATTTCCTTTAAAAGTTTACATAACACAATAGAAAATTTTAAAATAAAACAATTAAATCTAATGCTTTTCAATAAATGACTTCATGAATAATATTAGATAAAATGAAATGAACTACGAACTATTACCAACTATATATCTACCCAGGGTTTGGTGTCACAATTTATGAACTGCTAATGAATGCTACAAGTATTTGGCTGAAAGAAAAATATCTCTATTTTGAATGAAATAAAACAACAACTAAATAGTGTAGAGAAGACTCCAGGAGTCTGTGAACGCCACCAGATCTACCTCTTGTCTCTGTGAAAATGCACAGCAATGTCTCGAACTTAACACTGTCTAGTACCTGGATCTGCACAAGAAGTGCAAAGTGCAGTATCAGTACAACCGACCCCATGTACTAAGTAAGTAGCGAGCCTAATCTCGACGAAGTAGTGACGAGGCTACGGCGAGGCATTTTATAAAATAGCCTGTAAACAATATATAATACAACAAGAAGGAAATAATAATAAACTAAATAACCAGTAACTTGCAACAATAAATAAAAACAACTCGGATAACTTTTCCAGATATCAGCTATAATCAAACCTTCTCAAAATTTCCAAGTTTCAATTTAAATCACAGTAAAATCAGAGTATGAAAACCTTTTAAATAAAACATGGAGTTTTCCAAATCTTTATTTTTGAAAATCAGTAAAACATAATTATTCTCCCTTATTGCTCCTTTTTGCGGCGCGCAACCTGCTCCCACATGTCCACCCTTATTGCTCCTCCCTATATATATATATCACCCTTATTTCTCCTGTTGCAGCGTGTAACTCGATTCCACATGTCTACCCGTATCACTCCTTGTTGCGGTGTGCAACCCGCTCCCACCAGACAATCACATCACTTTATTTATAAAATTTCCACAATTCAGGTCAAAACCTTTCACAATATTTTTGTCTCAACAATCGTAAACAGAAAGTTGTATAACTCATGAACTTCATCAATTATCATTTCACAATAAAACCAACCGGAATATATATGCATCGTAAAACAGTGTCATCCAATTCAATCTTTATGTATCACAATGAAACCAAGGGAACAACCAACGATTTCCAAAATACTTGGAACAATACTTAACAGCAAGTCGGCAAAAATAATTAGACATGGAGGCATCAATGATCATGAAACAATTAAGCCAGGAATCAAATAAAGTGGAAATAAGGAAGAGATCATGTTCAACAAATAATTTGGTGGTGCATAGATACTCGTCACCTCACCTATACACCACATACATGCAAATTCACATAGCATTTAAGTTGGGTATTCCTATTCCCTCAAGTCAAGGTTAAACCAAGCACTTACTTCAATCTCACAAGCAATCACTGCTCTAGCGCGACCTTTCCTTTCGAATTTGCCTCTAACCCGCTCGAATCTAATCACAATTGGTTCAATATCATCAATTATTGTTTAAAGGAATCAACTTTAATGAAATACTATGGTTTTCCTATGTTTTCTTATCAAAATACAAAAATCGACCCCGGGCTCGCTTGGTCTAAACTCGAGGTTCGGACCAAAACCCGTTTACCCAATCTCCCTCGAGCCCGGATATACAATTAGTTTTGAAATCCGACCTCAATTCGAGGTCTAAATCCCAAAATTTTGAAAGTTCTACCCAAAACTCCCAATTTTTACCATGAAAACTCTAGATTTTTGGTTGAAATCTTGTTAAAAGTTGTTAAGGAATGAAAGGAATTAGTTAGAGATCACTTACCACTGATTTGGAGAGCTTGGGTCTTTGAAAAATTGCCTATGGAGGTTTAGGGTTTGAGAGAATTGAAAAACCCGTCCAAAATCTGATTTATCTGGTTGCGGATCTCACATTTGCGAATAGGGGTTCGCATTTTCGAACCCTTTGAATTTGGGCAACCATCGAAAATGCAATGAATTTGTCGCATTTGCGACATATCAAGGTCTCGCATTTTCGACCAGAAATATCACATTTGCGAGATCTAGGGCTGGCCCAGGACTTCGCAAATGCGAAGCATGATCTCGCAAATGCGAGATTAGAGGCCTGCCACACCAGATATCAACTGTGATGAATTTTTTCTAAGTCTAAACACTTTGTAGCCTACCCGAAACTCCCCTGAGCCCTTGGGGATCCAAACCAAACATGCACGCAAGTCTAAAAATATCATACGGACTTGCTCGTGCAATCAAATCATCAAAATAACATCAAAACTACAAATTTAACCTCAAAACTCAAGATTTCCTCAAGAACACTAAAATTTCTAACTTTTCAACCGGACGTCTGAATCACATCAAACCAACTCCGATTCTCATAAAATTTCACATATAGGACTTAAATATAATAATAAACTTGTTTCGGACTCGGAACCAAAATACGGGCCCGATACCGATAATTTCACATATTATTTTATTTCTTTATTTCTTGTAATAACCAGCAAAATAATTTTCTTCAAAAATTATTTTCTAAGGCTAGGGACCTCGGAATTCAATTCCGGGCATACACCCAAGTCCCATATTTTACTGTGGACCTCCCAAGATCGTTGGAACACATATACGGGTTTGTTTACTCAAAATGTTGACCAAAGTCAACTAAAACTAAATTTTAACTCTAGAAATTACTATTTCTCATATTTTCAAGCTTTCCGGTTTCACACCCGGTCTGTGCACGCAAATCGAGGTAATTAGAATTAGTCTTTTATGGCTAATAATCCTAGAATGGAGTCTAAATTCATAAAATGACCCTTTGGGTCATCACAATCTCTACCTCTAAAACAAACGTTCGTCCTCGAACGGACATAGAAAATTTTCTGAATTGGCAAACAAGTGTGGATATCTACTCTGCATGTCCGACTCGGACTCCCAAGTAGCTGCATCAACGGACTGACCTTTCCACTGCACTCGAACTGAAGGATAACTCTTTGATCTCAACTGACGAACTTGTCGGTCTAAGTTGCCACCGGCTCCTCCTCATAAGTCAAATCCTTGTCCAATTGGATAGAACTGAAGTCTAACACGTGGGATGGGTCACCATGATATTTCCGGAGCATAGACACATGGAATACCATATGAACTGAGGATAACCCTAGAGGCAACACAAGCCTATAATCTACCTCCCCCACTCTCTCAAGAATCTCAAATGGCCCGATATACCTAGGGCTCAACTTAACCTTATTCCCAAATCTCATAACACCCTTCACGAGTGATACTCGGAGTAATACCCTCTCTCCAACCTTGAACGCTACATCACGAACCTTACGGTCGGCATAACTCTTTTGCCTAGACTGAACTGCACGAAGTCGATCCTGTATAACCTTGAACTTATCTAAGGCCTCTTGAACTAAGTCTGCACCCAATAACCGAGCCTCTCCATGCTCAAACCATCCAACCGGCGATCTACATCATCTACCATGTAATGCTTCATATGGAGCCATCTGAATGCTCGATTGGTAGCTATTATTATAAGCAAACTCCACTAACGACAAGAATTGATCCCAAGAACCTCCAAAGTCAATAACACACGCGCGAAGCATATCCTTTAGAATCTGAATAGTACACTCGAACTGCCCGTCCGTCTGAGGATGAAATGTTGTGCTCAACTCAACTCAGGTACCCAACTCACGCTGAACTGCCTCCAAAAGTGCGAGGTAAATTGCGTACCTCGATCAGAAATGATAGACACGGATACACTGTGAAGTCGGACAATCTCTCGAATATATATCTCTGCCTACCGCTCTGAAGTATAAGTACTTGCCATCGGAATGAAATGTGCTGATTTAGTCAGCCTATCCACAATAACCCAAACGACGTCGAATTTACCTTGAGTCCGTGGAAGTCCAACAACGAAGTCCAAAGTCATACGCTCCCACTTCCACTCAGGAATCTCTATCTGCTGAACCAACCCACCAGGTCTCTGATGCTCATACTTTACATGTTGGAAATTCAAGAAATGAGTCACATAAGCAACAATGTCTTTTTTCATCCTTCTCCACCAATAGTGCTGTCGCAGATCTTGGTAAATTTTGGCTGCACCCGGGTGAATAAAGTACTTTGAACTGTGAGCCTCTTCAAGGATCAACTCACAAAGCCCATCAACATTAGGCACACATATACGACCCTACATCCTCAAAACACCGTCATCTCTAACTATAACTTTCTTGGCACCACCGTGCCGAACTTTGTCCCTAAGGACCATCAAATGCGGGTCATCATCCTGCCGATCTCTGATACGCTCAAGTAAGGAAGATCGAGCGACTGCACACGCTAAAACATGGCTAGGCGAAATATCCAACCTCACGAACTTATTAGCCAAAGTCTGAATGTCTGAAGCTAATAGCCTCTCACCGACTGGAATAAATGCAGGGCTGCCCATACTTACTGCCTTTCTACTCAATACATCGGCCACCATATTGGCCTTTCCCGGATGATGCAATATAGTGACATCATAGTCTTTCAATAACTCTAACCATCTCCTTTTTCTCAAATTAAGATCCTTTTGCTTGAACAAATACTGAAGGCTACGATGATCCGTGTACCTCACATGGTACGCCATAAAGATAGTGCCTCCAAATCTTCAACGCGTGAACAATGGCAACCAACTCTAAGTCATGGACAAGATAATTCTTCTCATGAATCTTTAACTGTCGAGATGCATATGTTATCACCCTGCCCTCCTGCATTAATACCGCTCCCAACCCAACATGGGAAGCATCACAATACACCGTGAAAGATCCTGAACATGATGGTAACACCAACACCGATGTTGAAGTCAAGGTGGTCTTGAGCTTCTGAAAGCTTACCTCACACTCGTCCGACCATTTGAATGGGGCACCTTTCTGATTCAATCTCATCATCGGGGCTGATATAGATGAGAACCCCTCCACAAAACGACGGTAGTAACCAGCTAAACCCAAGAAGCTCCTGATTTCTGTGGCTGAAGTGGGTCTAGGCCAGTTCTTGACTGCCTTTACCTTCTTAGGATCTATCTGAATACCCTCTGTTGATACGATATGGCCCAGAAAGCTACTGAATCTAACCAGAACTCACACTTTGAAAATTTTGCGTATAACTGACTATCCCTCAAAGTCTGAAGCACTATTCGGAGGTACTACTCATGCTCCTTCCGACTGTGTGGGCGTATATAACAATATCATCAATGAACACAATTACGAAGACATCCAGATAAGGCTTGAAAGCCCGATTCATCAAGTCCATAAATGTTGCTGGGGCATTAGTCAGGCCAAAGGACATCACCAGAAATTCATAGTGCCCATACCTCGTCGAAAAGGCTGTCTTAGGGACATCGGATGCCCTAATTTTCAACTGATGGTAGCCCGAGCTCAAGTCAATTTTTGAAAACACCCTAGCACCCTGAAGCTGGTCAAATAAATCATCAATCCTCGACAATGGATATTTATTCTTGATAGTAACTTTATTCAACTGCTGGTAGCCTATACACATCCTCATCGATCCATCCTTTTTCTTTACGAACAAAACCGGCGCACCCCAGGGCGATACACTAGGACTGATGAAACCCTTATCAAGCAAGTCTTGTTCTTTCAATTCTGGTGGGGCCATCCGGTATGGAGGAATAGAAATGGGCTGAGTGCCCGGAGCCACATCAATGCAAAAATCAATATCCTTGTCGGGTGTCATCTCCGACAGGTCTGCAGGAAACACCTCGAGAAACTCACGAACAATAGGCACTGCCTCTATTGAAGAAACTTCAGCATTAGAATCGCGAATATGAGCCAAATAAGACAAACATCCCTTCTCAACCATGCGACGAACCTTGGCATAAGAAATCACTCTACTGGGAGAATGACCACGAGTCCCTTTCCGCTCCAATCGAGGCAACCCTATCAAAGCTAAAGTAACTGTCTTGGCGTGAAAGTCCATGATGGCATAGTAAGGTGACAACCAATCCATGACCAATATGACATCGAAATCGACCATGTCAAGAAGCAAAAGGTCTACACTAGTTTCAAGACTCTCAATAACGACTACGCACAAATGATATGCACGATCTACCATAATAACATCCCCCACCGGCGTAGACACATAAATAGGGACACTCAAGGAATCACAAGGCACAACCAAATACGAGGCAAAATATGATGACACATAAGAATAAGTAGACCCCGGATCAAACAAAACTGAAGCATTTCTATTACAAACTGAAATGGTACCTATGATAACGGCATCAGAGGACTCCGCCTCAGGCCTGGCTGGAAATGCATATAATCGGGGCTGGGCACCACCACCCTGAACTACATATCTGGGAGGATCTCTAACAGGTGGACCTCCACCTCTAGCGGGCTGACCTCCACCTCCAACATTCTGACCTCTACCTCTGACTACCTGACCCTTACCCCTGGCTGGGCAAGTGGTGCTGTAGCTGGTGCCAGAACTACTGTGCGAGAATTCTGGTGCTGAGGCTGATTACCCAAAAAATTGTACAAGCTCTATGAATGTGCCTATGCTCACCACACTCATGACACCCATCTTGATACTGAGGCTGACCCTGACGAACCGACTGACCACGATAATAACTCTAAAGAGGAGGTGCTCTGATAGGGGATGACCTGTCAGAATGAGGCAAATAAGTGCTATGACTACCTTAGGTACCATGGGACATCTGAAGTGCTGAATTAAATGGTCTGGAAGAATGGCTTCTACCCTGAGTACCCCCGCCTCCAGATGAGGCACCATTGAGTCCACCTGAATGACGAGGTCTCTTGTTTGACCCCTGACCTCCCATCCTGAGAACCGTATCAACTCTCTTGGCCACATTGGCTGCATCCTGATATTAAATCTCAGTCCCTGTCTCCTTGGACATCTGCAACCTGATGAGCTGAGCAAAGCCCTCAATAAATCTCCTGACCCTCTCCCTCTCCCTCTCTGTGGGCAACAAAAGAATAGCATGTCGAGCCAAATCCACAAAAGGATTCTCATACTGGGTAACTGTCATGCCACCCTACTGAAGATGCTCAAACTGACGATGTTTCTCTTCTCTCGTAGTAATAGGCAACAATTTCTCCAAAAAGAGGTGAGAGAACTGATCCCAAGTCAAGGCAGGCGACCCAATTGGTCTAGTCAACAAATAATCCCCCCACCATTTCTTGGCGAAACCAGTCATTTGAAACGCGACGAAGTCGACCCCATTGGTCTCCAAAATACCCATATTACGAAGAACCTCATGACAGCTATCAAGATACTCTTGAGGATCCTCTAAAGTGGAACCGCTGAAACGAACAAGGAATAACTTGATGAACCAATCCAATCTCCATAAAGCATCGGAGGACATGGATGTCCCCTCAACAAGCGGTGCTGTAGAAACAGGTTGAACTACCCCAACTGGATTGGCTGCCGGGATCTAAACCGGAGGAGTAATCTGATCAGGAGAGTGGGAAACAGGAGTCTGGACCCCTCCTCCAGCCTGAGATAAGACTGCTACCACGGGGAGTGTGCCAGTCTAGGATATACTCTCCATAAGGCCCACTAATCGGACCAAAGCATCCTGAAGCACCGGGATAAAAATAAACCCCTCTGGGACCTGAGCTGGTCCAGCTGGAATGGTCTGAGCTAGAGCCCCCCATCAATCTCAATCTAGGGCTCCGCAGCTGGAGCTGCTGTCTAAGTAGTAGGCTGTGTCCTGCCCCTACCTCGGCCACTGACGTGGCCTCATCCTCTGCCCCTAATAGAAGCTGCTGCTGCTGGAAGACCGGATTGTTGGTCAGCGGAGGAGGAAGCACGTGTTCTCGCCATCTGCGAGAGAATAGAAAAGTTCAATCAGTATTTTTGAGATATCAAGAATCGCACGACAAAGTCAAAATAAAAACTGAGTTTGTTCCTAACTTCATAGCCTCTAAAAGATAAGTAGATGTCTCTGTACCCATCCTTCAGACTCGATTAATATTGTTCGTGAATTGTGAGACTTACGCAACCTAGTGCTCTGATACCAATTAGTCACGACCCAAATTCCCAACCCACGGGATCATGATGGGGCCTAACACAATATTTTCTATGTCTCGAACTTAACACTGGCCAGTACCTGGATCTGCACAAGAAGTGCAGATTCCAATATCAGTACAACCGACCCCATGTACTGAGTAAGTGCCGAGCCTAACCTCAACAAAATATGACGAGGCTACGGTGGGAAATTTCATAAAATAGCCTGTAAACAATATATAATACAACAAGAAGGAAATACTAATAAACTAAATAACCAATAACTTGCAACAATAAATAAAAACAACTCAGATAACTTTTCCAAATATCAGCTATAATCAAACCTTCTCAAAATCTCCAAGTTTCAATTTAAATAACAGTAAAATTAGAGTACGAAAACCTTTTAAATAAAACAGGGAGTTTAAAATATTTATTTTGGAAAAATCAATAAAACATAAATATTCTCTCTTATCGCTCCTTGTTGCGGCGCGCAACCCGCTCTCACCTGTCCACCCTTATTGCTCCTCCCTATATATATATATCACCCTTATTTCTCCTGTTGCAGCGTGCAACCTAATCCCACCTATCCACCCTTATCACTCCTTGTTGCGGTGTGCAACCCGCTCCCACCAGACAATCACATCACTTTATTTATAAAAATTTCCACAATTCAGGTCGAAACCTTGCACAATATTTTTGTCTCAACAATCGTAAACAGAAAGCTTTACAACTCATGAACTTCATCAATTATCATTTCACAATAAAACCAACAGGAATATATATGTATCGTAAAACAGTGTCATCCAATTCAATCTTTATGTATCACAACGAAACCAAGGGAACAACCAACACTTCCCAAAATACTTGAAACAATACTTAACAACAAGTCGACGAAAATAATTAAACATGGAGGCATCAATGATCATGAAACAATTAATCCAGGAATCAAATAAAGTGGAAATAAAGAAGGGATCATGTTCAACAAATAATTTGGTGGTTCATAGATACTCGTCACCTCACCTATACACCAGACACATGCAAATTCACATAGAATTTAAGTCGGGGATTCCTATTCTCTCAAGTCAAGGTTAAACCAAGCACTTACCTCAATCTCACAAGCAATCACTGCTCTAGCACGGCCTTTCCTTTAGAATTTGCCTCTAACATGCTCGAATCTAATCACAATTGGTTAAATATCATCAATTAGTGCTTAAAGGAATCAACTTGAATGAAACACTATGGTTTTCCTATGTTTTCTTATCAAAATACAAAAATCGACACCGGGCCCGCTTGGTCTAAACTCGAGGTTCGGACCAAAACTCGTTTACCCAATCTCCCCCGAGCCCGGATATACAATTGGTTTTGGAACCGACCTCAATTCAAGGTCTAAATCCCCAAAATTTGAAATTCCTAAGTTCTACCCAAAATCCCCAATTTTTACCATGAAAACTCTAGATTTTTGGTTGAAATCTTGTTAAAATTTGTTAAGGAATGAAAGGAATTAGTTAGAGATCACTTACCAATGATTTGGAGAAGTTTGGGTCTTTGGAAAATCGCCTATAGAGGTTTATAGTTTGAGAGAATTGAAAAAGAAGCCAAAAACCCGTCCAAAATCTAATTTAACTGGTTGCAGATCTCGCATTTGCGAACAGGGGTTCGCATTTGCGAACCCTTCGAATTTGGGCAGTCATCGCAAATGTGATGAATTTGTTGCATTTGCGACATATCGAGGCCTCGCATTTACGACCTGAAATCTCCCATTTACGAGATTTGGGGCTGGCCTAGGACTTCTCAAATGCGAAGCCTGATCTCGCAAATGCGAGATCAGAGGCCTGCCATACCAGATATCAGTTACGATAAAAGTTTTCTAAGTCTAAACACTCTGTAGCCTACCCGAAACTCCCCCGAGCCCTCAAAATTATAAACCAAACATGCACACAAGTCTAAAAACATCATACAGACTTGCTCGTGCGATTAAATCATCAAAATAACTTAAAAAGCTACAAATTTAACCTCAAAACTCAAGATTTCCTCAAGAAGACTCAAATTTCTAACTTTTAAACCGGATGTCCGAATCACGTCAAACCAACTCCGATTCTCATCAAATTTCATAGATAGGACTTAAATATCATAACAAACTTGTTTCGAGCTCCGAAACCAAAATACGGGTCCGATACTGACAATTTCACATATTATTTCATTTCTTTATTTCTTGTAATAACCAGCAAAACAATTTTCTTCAAAAATTGTTTTCTAAGTCTAAGGACCTCGGAATTCAATTTCGGTCATACGCCCAAGTCCCATATTTTACTGCAGACCTCCCGGAATTGTCGGAACACAGATCCAGGCCTGTATACTCAAAATGTTGACAAAAATCAACCGAAACCAAATTTTAACTCTAGAAATTACTATTTCTCATATTTTCACATAAAAGCTTTCAGGTTTCACGCCCGGAATGTGCATGCCAATCGAGGTAATTTAAATGAGTATTTTTATGGCTAATTATCCTAGAATGGAGTCTAAATTCGTAAAATGACCCTTTGGGTCATCACATCTGTATTCTCTCTTCTCCTCTCCACAGAAACCCTAACCGCCCTCTCAAATCTCTCCAAATCCGTCTCAACCATGGATTCTTTCCATGATTTCCTTTCCTTTTGTGGGTTATTTCGTTATTCTAAACAAATCTATGGTATCACGTGGTACTTGCCTAAACATGGAAAGTACTACCTCTCAGAATCCGGCCAATTCCCTTCAACTTCTTGAATTTGGACACTATTTAGTCCATGTACATCACGACCATGGCTATATGGATCCGATTAGCTAAGTTTTCCGGCCAATTTTCAATTTCTATTAACTAGGGTTTATGGGGGAGATAGCTTATAGACTTGTGTTGCCTCCAGGGTTATCCTCAGTTCATCCGGTATTTCATGTGTCTATGCTCCGGAAATATCATGGTGATCCGTTCCACGTGTTAGTTTTTAGCTCTGTCCAATTGGACAAAGATTTAACTTGTGAGCAAGAGCCAGTAGCGATTTAGACCGGCAAGTTCGTCAGTTGAGGTCAAAGAGTTATCCTTCAGTTCGAGTGCAGTGGAAGGGTCAGCCCGTTGAGGCATCTACTTAGGAGTCCGAGTCGGACATGCAGAGCAGATATCCACACTTGTTTTCAAATTCAGGTGATTTTCTATGTTCGTTCGAGGACGAACGTTTGTTTTAGAGGTGTAGATTGTGATGACCCAAAGGGTCATTTTACGAATTAAGACACCATTCCAGGCTCATTAGCCTTAAAAATACTAATCTTAATTACCTCAATTTGCGTGCACAGTTCGGGCGTGAAACTAGAAAGCTTTTATGTGAAAATATGAGAAATAGTAATTTTTGGAATTTATAATTTAGTTTTAGATGACTTTGTTCAATATTTTGAGTAAACGGACCCGGATCTGTGTTCCGACAATCTCAGGAGGTCCGCATAAAATATGGGACTTGAGCATATGCCCAAAATTGAATTCCGATGTCCCTAGCCTTAGAAATCATTTTTAAAGAAAATTATTTTGCTGAATTTTTAATGAAATAAAGAAATGAATTAGTGTTTGAAACCGTTAGTATCGGGCCCGGATTTTGGTTCCGAAGCTCGATGCAGGTTTGTTATGATATTTAAGTCTTAATTGTGAAATTTGGTAAGAATCGGAGTTGATTTGGCGTGATTCGGACGCCCGATTGAGAAAATAGTGAATTCGAAGTGTTCTTAAGAAAATCACGAGTTTTGGGGTTAAATTCGCCGTTTTAGGTGTTATTTTGTGATTTGATCGCACGAGAAAGTCCGTATGATATTTTTAGACTTGTGTGCATGTTTTTTTTAGAGCCCCGAGGTCTCGGGTGAGTTTCAGGTAGGCTTCGAGATGTTTTGAACTTGTAAAAATCTGGTGTAATAGCTGTTCTGGTGCACTGGTGCATTCCTCTTCGCGATCGCGAAGCTTATCCCGTGATCCCGTAGAGTAAAATGTACTGGGGTCATTTTGTTATTTGCTAACGCAAATTATGGGCCGCGAACGCGAAGAATTGGTGGGGTACCTTTCGCGAACATGTGCCGACTTACGCGAACGCGATGAGCAAGTGGGCCTGGAAAGGGAGCCTCGATTTGTTCTACGCGAACACGACCATTGGGCCGCGATTGCGATGGTCATCAGGCTGTAAAGCTACGCGAACGCGTTCGTTCTCACCCGAACATGAAGGCCATTTGGGCCTGACCCTCCGCGAATGCAGCAGGCCCATCGCGATCGCGATGAAGGCCTTCTCAGCTATATAAAACCAATTAAAAAAATGGGCAGAACCTATTTTTTTCATATTTTCGAACTACAAAGACCTAAATGCGATTTTCTTCACACAAATTCATCCCCAAAATGTTGGTAAACAATTCTAAACTCTTCGCTTTCAATTACCCAATGTTTTTCATCACTTTTCATCAAAAATCAAGAATTGTTATGGTAGAAATTGGGGGTTTGGGTAGAATTAGAAAATTTTATAAAAATGGAATTTTGACCTCGAATTGGTGTCGGATTTCGAAACTAATTGCATATTCAGGATCGGGGGTGAATGGATAAACAAAATTTGGTCCGAACCCCGAGTTTGGACCAAGCGAGCCCGGGGTCGATTTTTAACTTTTTTTTAGAAAACTTAGGAAAATAATAATTTTTCAGTAAATTTAGTTACTTTAGCATAAATTAATGATATTAAACTTATTATGATTAGATTCGAGTGGGTTAGAGGCAAAGTCGAAGGGAAAAGCGGTAATTGAGCAGTGAGTGGCCTGCGAATTTGAGGTAAGTGCTTGGTTTAACCTTGACTTGAGGGAATAGGAATGCCCAACTTAAATGTTGTGTTAATTCGCATGTGTGTGGTGTATAGGTGAGGTGACAAGTATCTATGCACCACCAAATTATTTGTTGAACATGATCCCTTCCTTATTTCCAATTTATTTGATTCCTGGCTTAATTGTTTTATGATCATTGATGTTTACATGCCTACTTGGTTTCGTCGACTTGTTATTAAGTATTGTTCAAGTATTTTGGAAGTGTTGGTTGTTCCCGTGGTTCCATTGTGATACATAAAGATTGAATTGGATGACACTGTTTTACGAAGCATATATTCCGGTTGGTTTCATTGTGAAATGATAATTTATGAAGTTCATGAGTTGTACATCCTTCTGTTTACAATTGTTGAGACAAAAACAATATTGTGAAAGGTTTTGACCTGAATTGTGAAAATTTGTATAAATAAAGTGATGTGATTGTGTGGTGGGAGCGGATGCACGCCACAACAAGGAGTGATAAGGTTGGACAGATGGGATCGGGTTGCACGCTGCAACATGAAAAATAAGGGTGAATATATATATATATATATATATATATATATATATATATATATATA